>JAOSBP010000009.1:16431212-16460732 GCA_027563825.1 Erythroxylum mucronatum
AAATATATATAACGAGCATATATTTTTATTTCTCAATTTGCAGTTACTCCAACTTTTAATATTCAATGTGATATTCCCGAATTAAGAGGTGACAACTATAATGTTTGGAAGGAGAGAATTTTGCTTCATTTAGGCTGGATGAATATAAACTATGCTATTAGGAAGGCTGAACCACCGAGTACGACTGAAACCAGCACTCCAGAAGCTATTGCTCTTTATGAAAGGTGAGATCGATCTAATCATCTCTCCGTATCGTTCATAAAGACTGAAATATCTGCTGGCATTTGTAGTTCTGTTGACCAGCATAGTAACGTGAAAGATCTCTTAAAGGCCATTGATGAGCAATTTGCTACATCCAACAAGGCCCTTGCCAGCACATTAATTATGCAGTTGTCATCTCTAAGGCTCACTGGAATAAAAGGGGTACGTGATCATATAATGCGTATGAGGGACATAGCGGCTCAGTTGAAAGCGTTGGAATGTACAATATCGGAATCTTTCCTAGTGCATTACATCTTATGCACTCTACCTCAATAATACGGCCCTTTTAAGATATCCTATAACACACATAAGGATAAGTGGTCGATTAACAAACTGTTGACCATGTGTGTGCAAGAGGAGGAGTTGTTGTTGATGGAAGATGGTGAAGGGGTCAATTTGACCATTTCTGAAAAGAAGAGGCAGGACAATGCCAAGAATAAGAGAAAAGGCAAAGTTGCTCCTCAAGCCGATATAAAGAAGCCGTCAAAGTGTTTCTTCTACAAGAAAAGGGGACACATGAAGAAAGATTGCACCAAATGTAAGGTCTAGCTCGAGAAGAAAGGTATTCATATTTGTTTTGCTGAGGAAGAGGATAGAAGCTCCAACCTTCACAGAGACATCCAGATCCTAGGTGGAAAGGCAATGGCTAGAGGTATATAGTTCTTGGTTTAAGCTTCCGTTGCTGAACATATATATATATGTGTGTGATTTTAAATGCATGGATCTTTAAAGATGCATGCTACCAGGGCCGGTCCTATACTTTTATGGGCCCTGGGCAAAATTTAATTTTTTTTATAAAATGGGGCCCGTCTTATAAAAAAAAAAATTTTGACTAAGAAATTTTAGTTTAGAAACGAGGCTTGGGGCTCCCTCTCATAAAGGGCCCTGGGCAAAATTAAATTTTTTTTAAAAAAATGGGCCCCTTCTTATAAATTTTTTTTTTTGTGTCAAAAAAATTTTTTTTTGGCTAAGAAATTTTAGTTTAGAGAGGGGGCTTAGGGCCCCCTTTCATTGAGGGCCCTGGGCGGGCGCCCTGCTCGCCCATGCTCAGGGCCGGCCCTGCATGCTACTGCTGTGGTTTATCTTACATTTCCCTCTCAAAAACCAAAAATATGTCTGCAGAGATTGCAAGTTGGAATGCTCTTGAAATAAGCTACATTGACTAATTAAAGCAAAGTTGCTTGGATATGAGCAACAGAAGAAGGTGGTTTTGAATACGCACAAAAGATTGTAGTTCACGGGACTCTTTTTTGTCTTATTTTGATTCAGACAAGCTAAGACAATGACTTTTCCTGCTCAAAATTGTCAAACTGCTTTCAACCTTTTATCACAAGGTAGTTCCCTTCAAACAAGGTCACTCTGAGACTCAGCGCATTCAAGATCAGACCCGTACTGTACATGTTTCGTTTAATATTGTAGTCAAAGCTACCTGAAGAGACTGAAGAGATAGGAAGAAGGATGCCAAGGATCATACATTTGTATGACAACTTTAATCTCCACAAGAAAACATTGTTTCTTTTGTTCACTTTTCTTAACGTCCTGACACCGGTCAAATGATGATTAAGACTCGGGAGTTTACCCTTTTCTACGCAAGTCTTTTTAAGACCAAACTTATTGATAGGCCGGAGAGGGTGATTTTCCGGGAAAATTGTGGTTTACTTTTCCTGGGAAAGGATAAAAGTTGAGGGCCCAAGATCGAATGAAAGGCTCTGGCGGGTCGTAGTCAGTGAAAGCAAGGGGTAGGAGTTGGGAGTAGGAGATTTTGGATCAGAAGCGAGGGACGTACAACACTATCGAACTTACCCTAAATTCACTTCGCGTTTAGTCGCGTAGAGAAGTAAAGCGGACCACTTTAGGACAGAGCACTAAGTGACGGGGTCCACCGAGGTGCAGTGTCGTTTTCGCTTTATTGAACGTTTTACTGGTGACTGAACACACACAGACACACAGAAGCTCTGGTCCCTCATTTGTGATTAGTCTTTGATCTTGTCCTCATAGTCCTCTCGTATTCTAGATGCTCATTATGTAACGTTGTCAATAAGTTATGTATGTATCATATTTCAAGATCAAAACTATTCAACGTTATGTGCATTCAAACTAATTTATTCAGGAAAAAAAAGTTAATATAATTCTTATTATCATGAATTTCAATTTTTGTTAAATGGAACTTAAAATTGGAAATAATATTTCTTTAATTCTTCAATTTATTAGCATATAAAGTATTTAACGATTAAAGAAGGAAGATGTTCTCTTTATTTTGGACGAGCGGACCTACCCCAAGACCTCACGCAAGAACCTTAAGAAACAAAAAGAGAATATCTTTAGTTACGATGACATGCATAGTGCCAGAAGTTCATACCCAAGGTGAACTACAGAACACTTAGAATGGATTGTGTGAAAGTTGTGGGTTCGAGCATTGGGAGGAGCAGTCTCACGGGGTAGCCTAGCGGTAGAAAGGGAGAGAGGATTGTGTGAAGGCTGTAGGTTCGAGCTTTGGGAGGAGAAGCTTTTATTTAAAGTGATGTAATCCTCTTAGTGATGACCCATCTTTTAAGAACTGGTACCTCTGATATTATCTAGGATATTTACCTATCTACGAGTCTAAGTAAGTTGTTCATAAGTTTCAGGATAGAAGTCCGACACCTGAGTTATATATATAAAAAAAAGAGAAAATTTACGCAGTGGGATCTCTTTATCTTAGCCTAGGTCTGAAAGTGAAATTTATTAGGTCGCGAGTTCAGTTAATGGCTGTCAGGTCCGAAGCACTGTCTCTAGCCAATGACGAATAAGAGAAGTAATAATTAGTGGGAACAACATGAGGTCCCCTTTGGCATGTTCTGGTATTAAAATATCTGATTGCATAAGCGACACTGAAATTTTGCAGAGGTTTCTCTACCGATTTTACTTCCACAAGAGCAGTCCCAACAGGCTTTTTCAAAGTTGGACGGTAGGCATAGGTCCCATAATGCACAGCAATTTAGTTACTTTATTTTGTTAGTCTATGCTTTCTTGCTGCTTAGTGTGATGTGGGGAGTTTGGGTAGCTTAAATAATGATTGAAAGGAGACTCAACTTTTTACTCTTTCCCTTAAGAAATTATCCACATGAGAAATGGGATATAAGCAGATAACTCGTGTTTTCATTTTTCAGGTTTGATATTGCACATGAACATTTTCCATCTTAGTCTTAATAACTAATTTGAGAGTAATTGGTATTGATAAATATTATATTAATATCATACCGTTAAAGATTTATTCATGAAAATGAAGATTTGAATGGTGTTTTTTTTTGAACAAGATCATCTGTCCAGTTTTATGGTGTCTTATTGTGCAGGGACGAATCCAGGGGGGCTGGCAGGGACTATAGCCCCCCCAAGACTAAAAAGTTTTCAGAATATATACATATATATATATAGGCGTCAACCCCCCAGACTAAAATTTTTTCAGAATATATACATATATATAGGCGCCAGCCCCCCAAGACTAAAATCCTAGATTTGTCGCTGTTATTGTGTCCAGTGAATCTCAGCCATTTATTTATGCGGGTCCCGCGTGGGCTGCACATAAATAAACGTAGAGCTCACATAAATGAATGGCTGAGATTTACTGAACACAATAAGACACCATAAAAATTGGACAGAGGATCTGAGCTCGTTTTTTTTTTATAGTAATAATAACAGTAAAGAGCTTATTATTCTTTAACATCTTAAAATATGTTTTGAAATGTTAGCATCAAACAGGCGACTATCTAACAATGTGCTTTTGTTGATTCTCCAAGTCATGCAATGAGCAGAATTGAAAGGGTAAAAGATCATTTGCTTTGTCCCCTACTGATTTATTCTCTTATAAAGCCCCATATATACTTCCTGTTTATGGCGCATCTATCTAACCAGGTAATCAAAACGGGGTTCTCTTGTCCTTTTAAAGCATCAATTCAGTTTCTAGTTCTTGACAAAAGATGCTTTGGTTTAGTGGATAAGCGTACTTGTCTTTGCTTCAAAAGGTCGCATAGACTTGAAAATGGCGACTTTGCTACGAGGAACTCTTCTCTTTACTGATTGGACCATGTCTTTATTATCTCTCCTCTCCCTTCCCTAGCGGGATAAACACAACATTCTAAAGCTTGCAGTTGAACGCCATAATATTGCGAAGTGAATAATTGAGGGGAAACCTTTATTGGTTTTCCTTACTAGGCTTAAATGCACTGTCCCCATCAACCAAAGTGGACGTCCGTTACATTGAGCAATGTCTCAGATTAAGAATTTCGCTCTCTGCAATTTGTTCCAAGAGTAGATGGATAATTGACTGGAGAACATACACCTCTAGCTTTCACTTTTCAGTTTGTTTTGTCATTCACTTCCCAACTCAAAACGTCGAGGTCATCAAAGAAAAGGGCATACTGCATGTTTTTTGAGTCCAGATTCATTAAGGATCAGGTTTCGATTTTGAAGGGGGGAATGGGATTGAATGAAAAGCCCCAAAGATGCAGAAATTTTGGTCGAAAATGTTGTTATACATCACTTGGAAGTCGTGAACATTGGAAAAAACATATTTTTGTATGAATTAAAGGTCTCCGAGCTGATTGTAACCGGGGGTTGGACGAAAACACAAGCAAATTTATGACTTCAATATGTTGGCCCTCATAGGCATCATAAGTTAAACAGTAGCTGCTGGGGACACCAAAATTGATAAAGCAGATGCTAAACAAGAATTGAATACAAGTAGTCAATTCTCCAGTCACGTTTTGTCTGCTTATCCACTCATAACTTCAACCATCCACATCCACCAAGCAAGACGATTCCAGCCAATTAATAGCAAGAAATTACATACAATCAAAGTTCAGTGATCCCATAATTTGATAGTGAATATTACGCATCATAGATAACTCAACCAGAATATCTTTAGTTACGATGCCACGAATAATGCCAGAAGTTCATACCCAAGGTGAACTACAGAGCACTTGAAGCTCCAGTGGCTCCTACTTTGCTTAGGCCCATATATTTCTTCCATTGTTGAGACTTTCCTTGCTGGTTTTCTTATCGTTTATCGTTCTCATTCTAAATTCCATTCTCTCAGCTGGAGATTGGCTCTTACTGGCAAGTTGTACATTGCTGTTTTTACGCTGCAAAAACCTAGAAATTTGTCTAGCTGCAATGCAACTAACCCCATTCTTCACGGATTGAGATCATCTTGTTTCATAATCATCCATCCATTTAATTTTTATGAGTCCCATTTATTGTATGGACAAATACTCATAAAATAAAGTATGTACAGGATAATGAGAATACGTGATCTATTCTCATTCTTCACATGGTCAACGAACTCAAAATATAAGTTTATCATAGTAGTTAACATCCTAGATGTACATGGTCATCAAACAGGGAAACATAATCTAATAGTTTAATGTAAGTTTTAATTCCTCGCACATGCCCATGTCAGAACGTTTTAACTTATTTAAGGAGGATAGAGATGCTTGGTTAAGGGGATTGAGAATGAATATATGGATATATAATGAAAAAGTTTGTTGGTTGATTAAAGTGATCGAAAGAGCTGTTTCTTTAAGACTTAGTGTTTCAAGGAACTTGTTATAATGCCACTGAGCGCCATCACCTCACTGGACTCTGATCGCCAAGCTACTAAAAAAGTCCGAATCAGGAAAAGGGAAGAAGACCCCCCTCCTCTCGCACCATTGGCGCTGACCACTCACCCCAACTATAGTGCGGTGTTCACAGGTCAATCCGGCCCCGACAATAACGCAAAAGACTTTGAATGGCCAGAAGAGGAGCCAATTGAAACTGTCGAGGGAGATATCTCCTTTATACAAGGTGAATTTGGATTAGGGCTTGAACACTCTACCACTTTCAAAAGCAAATTTGACCAAGCTTAGGAAACTACTGTTGTGATTAAGTTGCTAGGACGCAAGCTGGGATTTACCATATTAAAATCCAGATTAATTTCCATGTGGCAACCTATTGGACCAATGAAAATAGTTGATTTGGACAACAATTTTTACCTCGTTAAATTTGTGGAAGAGGAGGATTAAGTGCACACTCTCACACAAGGTCCTTGGATCATCTCTAGCCATGTCCTCTTCGTTTAACCATGGTACCCAACCTTTCGACCTTCGATTGAAAATATTAAGCACGTTGTCGCGTGGGTACATTTTTCCAAACTCCATGTAGCTAGATACCACCCTACAATCCTCACCGCCCTCGGCAACCTAGTGGGTCGCACGATAAAAAATGACTGTAACACTCAACAAGCTCACTGAAAAAAATTTGCTCGTGTGGCTATCAACATAGACTTAAGCTCACCTCTTCACTCCATCGTCAAGCTCGATGGAGAACGCATCCAGGTCGCATACGAGGGCCTTCCCCAAATTTGCTTCGCCTGTGGTTTGGTTGGACATGGTGCACCATCTTGCCTCTCACAACCGCTCGAGCAAATTGCACCAATGTCCAACACGAACGGGCCGCCACCGCATAACCACTCCAATAACCGAGACAGGGCTTCCATAGCCAACCTCCAACAAGGAGATTACGGCCCCTGGATGCAGGTCCAGCGCCGACCTCGTCGCTCGACATTCGCTCCAACGGTAACACGACATGACACCAGCTTGACCTCCTCCCACGTGGGATTGACAGGCTCGAGGTTCTCGGCCTTATCAGCAATCAAATCGTTGCCTTCCAGTACGGACGTCCCCTCATCATCAACAATGACTCTCCCACCAGTGACCCTTGCTCCTTCCCAATCGAATCTTCTCAAGGAAAAATCCCTAAAACACGTGACATTTTGAGACAAAAGATAGCACCGATTGTCGTTTAATGGTCACATTACCTCCTTAACACGAAGTGCCAAGACAATGCCGTCCCTTCCCAACCCTCTCAACGTCAACACGTCGTCGTCCCTTCCTACCCCAAGTAGCGTCCTAACAACATCATGCCTTCCTAACCCAACACCAGCCCCAGCCCAACCTGCCCCTCCTCTAAGCTAGCCCATGGACCCAGCCCAACCCGCCTCTCCTCCAAGCCTGCCCACATACCCTAACCTTCAGGCCTCTCCTTTGCAGGCCCACCAGTCCACCATGCCAGCCAACCGTAGCCCTCTCGCAAATCACGTGGCCCTCTTGATCCCCTCCCACGCTAACGTGATAATACAAGACCAAACAATCACTCTCCCCTCTCAGGAAGACCTGGGTCAAGGGGACATGAAGGAGGACCATGTTGAAGTAAGTGTTCATATACCTTCGGCTTCAATAAGCCGAACATCTATATTACACCCACCGCGACCTTCGGATCCGAAAACTATTTCCTCAGCCGCCACTGTCATTCTTCCTGACACCGATACCCAGATGGAAGAGACTCTGCAGGATACCATGATGGACCAACTTTGGGAGCCGACCGCTACGATAGTCACTACCCCCGTAGTTTAAACCTCCCCTCAACGACTCGTTTTATGCTGATTCTCATCTGGAATTGTCAAGGGGCGGGAGGTAGGACCTTTAAGCCCATCATCAAGAATTATATTCGAATACATAAACTATTTCTTGTTGTGTTGGTCGAGCCCCGAATAAGTGGCATCTGTGCGCTGAAGGTGATCTGAAATTTGCGATTTGGCCACTCCTTTCGGGTGGAAGCCCAAGGCTTTTCAGGAGGCATCTGGCTGCTTTAGAAGGAAGATATTAAGGTCCGTATTCTGCTACCTCGCCGACAGTTTGTGCATGCTCGCATTGAATGGGACCAACTGTCTTTCGACTTCACAGCTATTTATGCCAGTCTTACGTATTCGTTACAACAATACTTAGGGCATTATCTGCAACAGATTGCGGGGATCACCTCCAAACTTTGGCTGCTCGGTGGTAACTTTAACGCCAAATTGGAGAGCCAGGATAAACATGGAGGTTCTCGTCTCCAACCTATTGTCAACTCCCAATTCAGTGACTGTGTACACAGTTGCCATCTCCAGGATTTGGGTTTCTTAGGCCACGTCTCACTTGATGCAAAGGATCTATTCTCGCTAGATTAGACCTGATCTTCTGCTCCAACTCTTGGCATTTTGTTTTCCTTAACACCAAAGTTTTCCACCTCCCGTTCCTAAAATCGGATCACTGGCCTCTTTTAATTACTCTAAAAGACAACGTGCAAACTACTCCGACAATGCAACCCTTCAGATTTTAGTCAGCGTAGCTTACTCATCATAGTTTTGATCAAGTCGTAGCTAAAAATTGGCATCCATCCAACTCGAATTTCTCTGGTGCTATCAAAAGTCTCTCGAAGACCTTATAGAGGTGGAACACTACCGTGTTTGGCAACATTTTCCACCCAAAAAGCGGCTTATGGCCAGACTTGAGGGTATCCAACCACACCTTGACGATACTGACTTGAACTCTCTCCGGTAGCTAGAGGAGCACTTACAATCCGAACTGGAACAGGTCCTTTACCAAGAAGAAATCTTTTGGCACCAACGATTCAGAAGCCAATGGTTAGGCCAGGGCGACCGAAATAACAAATTCTGTCATGCAGTTACTATGGCCTGTCAACGACATGCGTGGATTACTTCCTTAACAGATGACCAAGGGAACGTGATTTCTGATCTAGTAAGTCTCAGGAGTCTTGCGCAAAATTACCTCGCACATTTATATATGGAAGACAACACACCACCCTCAACCTGGCAGCTCTATGGCCATTTCCCTCCCTTTCCTCCTCTGGCAATGGATGATCTGGACCGATCCCTCACTCCTGACGATATCAAAATGGCATTCTTCTCCATGGCTCCAAACAAGGCCTCTGGATTCGATGGCTTACCAGCTCTATTATACCAATCCCAATGGGATACTGTCGGCCCCTCCCTAACCTCATTCCTATAGCACATTTTCCGGCATGAGACTTGGGACCCAGAGCTCAATCTCACCATTATGGTCCTTATCCCGAAGCTCCCACCTCCCACTTCGATTACGTAGTTCTGACCTATAGCTTTATACTCAGTGCTCTACAAAGCCATTGCCAAGATCATTGTTAATCGTCTCTGTAGGGACCCAGGAGAGCCCTCCGGGTATGCACCGGCGACCCTATCAGGGTGGGTTTTTCCTCGGTATTGTCCTCTTTGGTACTTGGATGAGTCACCACTCGAACCCAAGACCTTAAGGTTTTGTTAGTTTCGAAACCAAGCCAATGCTCAACGGTAAGAGGCGTGGTTTCGAAACCAACAAAACCTTGAGGTCTTGGGTTCGAGTGGTGACTCATCCAAGAACCAAAGAGGACAATACCGAGGAGAAACCTACCCCGATAGGGTCGCCGGTGCATACCCGGAGGGCTCTCCTGGGTCCCTACAGTCTCAAACCTTACCTGGATGACCTGATTTTTCCAAATCAGTGCAGCTTTGTCCCAGGGCGGTTAATTACGGACAATATCATCATTACCCAAGAGGTCATCCACACCATGAGACGAAAAACGGGTAGGAAAGGGTTAATGGCTATCAAAGTGGATCTCGAGAAAGCGTACGACAGGTTGTCATGGAATTTCATCCAAGACACACTCATCAACGTAGGAGTTCCTGAATCGCTGATCAACCTTATAATGAAGTGCATTTCCTTTGTCTCTTTTCAAGTAACCTGGAATGGAGAGCTCAGTGACACCTTTAGTCCATCTAGAGGAATTCGCCAGGGGGACCTTATATCGCTCTATCTGTTTATCCTCTGTATGGAAAGACTAAGTCACTCCATTAACCACGCAGTGGCACAAGGACGATGGCGACTTATTAAAATTGGACGCATTGGACCGCCTCTCTCTCATCTATTTTTTACTGATGATCTCATCCTCTTTGCTGAAGCCTCACCGACTCAAGTTTCAGTCATTCGAGCTATTCTAGATTTCTTCTGTGTTGTTTCTGGTTAACGCATTAGCCAAGCAAAATGTCGGTGCTACTTTTCCAAGAATATTCTTCCTAGGATGTCTCGCTCCTTAAGTCGAGCACTGGGGTTCAAACCGACGAAGGATCTTGGAAGATATCTTGGAGTTCCCCTTTTACACGAACGAGTCAGGAAACGTACTTATCAATACATCCTGAATTAGGTTCACCAACGATTGTCAGATGGGTCAGCCAATTTATTGAGTTTTGTCGGCCGACTCACATTGGCTCAATCTGTTAAAACGGCCCTTCCTAGTTATACTATGCAGACGGTCAGACTGCCCCGCCGCCTTTGTGATGAGCTGGAGAAACTTCTAAGGTAATTTCTGTGGGGATTGTCGAATGGAAAAAAGGGGACCCACTTAGTCAAATAGGAGGAAGTGTGCAAACCGAAAGAAATAAGGGGTCTAGGCATCAAAATAGTACTAATGATGCCTACCTCGCTAAACTAGGTTAGACCCTAATTGCAAAGCCTCACGTCTTATGGGTCAAAGTTTTCTCTGCCAAATACCACTTTGACGTCTCCACCATCCCTAACTCTTTTGATGCTACTGGGGGCTTAATGATCTGGCGGAGCATAAAGGCAACTTGACACATTGTGCTTCATGGCCTGAAATGGATGCTTGGAGATGGCACGAAGACGCACTTCTGGCAAGACCCTTAGATTGCGGGAACAGGACCTCTCATTACCATACTACCACCCCAATCTTGGATGTAATTACCAACAGCAGTGTCCAACACTTTGTGACCACAGATGGTACATGAAATTGGAATGTTATTCGTACTTACCTCCTGTAGATGATTTATCGGGCTATGGCTAGTACTTTTCCCCCCAAACCCCTCCTAAGTCAGGACAAGTTAATCTGGGGACCTTCTGATATTGGACATTTCACCATCGCCTCCACTTATTCCATGATAATGGGTCACGATGATGCCTCGTCTCAGGGTCTCTAGAAGGCAATCTAGTAGTGGAAGGGACCTCAACGCATTCGATCCTTCCTCTGGCTCCTCGCTCACGACCGCTTACTCACGAATCAACATTGCGTACGCTTCCACCTCACCATGGACGACGTTTGTCCTCATTGCCGAATGGTAGAATCTTCGCTCCACGTCGTGCGAGATTATGCCAGGGCCCTTCAAGTGTGGCAAACCTTCCCTTTGCACATCCTTTCTTCAAACTTTTTCATTACAACGCATCGGGAGTGGATCACTACGAATCTTCAGACTCGACACTAAGTGCTTGGCCGTGACTGGTCGCTTATCTTTGGAACTACTTGCTGGTTCCTTTGGAAATGGAGGAATTCGTCCCTCTTTGATGAAAATTTTACTTGGCCTTACTCACCAGGTTCTCTTATTTTGTGTTATGCAAATCTGATCCACCAGTCTGCCGTTTGGCAAAGCAGAAAAGATGTTGGACATCGCCGTCGACAGGAATCACTCTTTGGATGGAGCCACCCTTCCACAGGATAGGTTAAATTAAACACTGATGGAACATGTAAACGATCCTCATTTATTGCCACAGCCGAAGGACTACTCCGAAACAGTGCAGGCAACTAGCTTGACGGCTTCACTCAAAACTTGGGCTGGTGCTTAGCAATGTCTGCTGAGCTTTGGGGTATTTTTACTAAACTGACGCTTGCGTGGAAGCTGGGCTATCGCCAGATAGAGCTTGAAGTAGACTCCATCGCGGTTTTCAATATTCTTCCTTCCTCTGCTACTTGTTCACAAGCTCTCAATCCTATTGTACTGGGCATTAACGAGCTGTTTACTTGAAACTGGACTGTTGTTCATCGACACCTTTATCGAGAGAGCAACAGAAGTGCCGACTAGCTTGTGAACTATGCAGTTCATTTTTGATTTTGGCGTCAAGTACCTAGACACTACATCCATTGGGTGCCACTCAGTCATTCTAGAAAATTTATTAGGGATTTGTCTTCCTAGACTCCTACTGTAATCTATTTCGTTTCCTGTCCAGTTATAAAAAAAAACGTTTGTTGGTTGTTGATTATGATTGAATCAATAGTATTTTGATATCTCTCATTTTGGTATTACTCTATACCCCACTTCTTAGATAAATAACTTTCTTCTCCTAATTAACAGGTAAGTGTTATGAGTATGATACTTATTCTCACGAGATGATATGTGACACTTATATATAAAATTTTAAAATTTTAATTAAAATATAATTAATTAAATGATTAATTAAGATATAATTAATTAATTAGTTAATTATAATTTAATTAATTAAAATATAATTCATTAATTCATTAAAAATAATAAATTTGTATTTATTAATATTTTTAAGAAACCAACCACTATCAATGATAATAATACTCATTCTTTCCTCTTAACCAACTATTATAATTATAATATTTATATTTATTTCGTTATTTTCTGAAAAATTATAAAAAAATCTAAAGTCTACGGGCATAAAACAGGGCTTAGGGTGTATTGCAAGACACGTTCTTAGCGTTGGGCCGCAGTGAGATCCATGATTACACTTTTGTTTTATTTTTATGATGGGCTTTTATCAAAGTGCAGTGCAAGTTTAATCCTTGTGGAACTCGTTCAATTCCTACAATTACAATACAGCAGTTTCATTGCATTCATTGTCATTGTTGCTCCCAAGTAACATGGCAGGGCAACGTTCTTCCCTGTTTCATTTTCCTCTCCTTTCTTTGTTTGTTTTTTTTAATCTTTTGATAAGAGATTGAACATAAACACTAGAGGCACCGTAGTTGTGATAACAGAAGCCCAGTTGAGACTTTCATATTTTATATATATAGACCGCAAGAGCTTATAGCTGCAGACCGCCTGATGCAGAGGAGGAGAAAGAAGATTTCCGAGCTGATATTTTCTTAGGTTCAAATTTTTCAGCAAAGGATTCTTTCCCATGTACCAGAAAAATAGGAAAGGAGAAGTAATTAAGCATTTCATGCTAGTAAAATTTTCATTTGCCAGGTCGCAGTTTAACTGATTGGAGAAGACCACGATCATTGCCCTTCAACTGCAAGAGTTCCCATCAGAAACTCCTAGAAATGACAAAAAGAATACATGGGCAACCAAACGCCGAACAAAAAACCAAGGCAGGCCGAAAAAGAAAGTTACAATTCATGGTCTCCAGTAGAAGGTGATCAACGCTTTAAGAAAGAGCATGATTTTCACAACAAAGTCACGACAGATACAAGACCCTAAATCCTCAGTTGTGTACATCCGAGAATTGTTCCTCGGCACCGCGTCATTGGAGCTGCCTGGCGCCATGTTGGTCTCTCGCCAGATAATGTCAATATATCAACGTCAGACATTGGCTTAATATCCCAATTCAATCTTTCAGGACCAATTACTCCTCCAATCACATATATCTCATCTCCCAGTGCAGTCATTGCAAAGTCAATCCTTCTACGGAATTCAGATGCTGAGCCTACCACTTTTCTCGTTTTCCCTTCTTGCTTGACAATTATTCCATGGCTCATTACATAGATGGCACCCTGAACAACTGCCATTGGACCTTGGAGACAACCGTGATCCTCAACCGTCCACCCAGATCCTGCACTATCCAAAACTAGCACCGTTGGCAAACCCTTATGTAAGACATGCACCTTCCCGTCAATAACTACTCCAGAACATGCTGAATTGTGGGTGCGATGCAAGTCAGGCATTGGAATCCATACATCCTTCTCTGGATCATACATTTCTACCTGTGAAATTGATTTTCGGCAACTGGTGAAACCCCCGGCAACAAGAATCTTTCCATTCAAGACACAACATGCAAACATTGCCCGCGGTACAAGCATGGATGCACGTTGGGTCCATTGTCGCATTACAGGGTCATATGACCAGACTTCATTGGTAGCAAAGCTCCCATCTTGGTCACCAGTTAATGGATCAACTGCATCACTACCACCACCAAGTACGAAGAGCTTCCCAGAAGTGGAGACGGCGCCAAAATGGGCAAGGTGTCTAATTTTTGATGGCAGAACAGGGAGAGTGATCCAATGATCACTAAGAGGGTCATAAAGCTGCCATAAATTCTCAGGATCAAAAGCACATACACATAGTAGATCCTCTGCTGAACCAAGCTCTTGTCTGGCCTTAAACAGTTCAGGGCTATGAATGACAGCTCGCCATGCACGAGACACAAGCTCTAACTTGGGATGAAGATAAAAAGGGACCCATGCAATACACCTGATGGCAACTGCGTCTGGAAGACCTTCAATTAGTTCAGACATGCTATTCAATTGTTCATCTATCTTAAAAGGATATGCAAACGGTGTTGCTACGCCCAGAACGGCGATGGCAAACGCTACCTGATACAGCCAAAAGCATACAAATGAAGATCAATTCAGAAATCAGAAACAGACAATTATCTTCATTCTTTATATTGCTTTCAGAGTACTAGTTTACGTGCTTTAGTGTAAGAAATATATGTGCTGCTTTACCCTTATTCACACTACCTTGAAGGAAAGAACAAGAAATAAATATTTTGCATTTTCCATCATATTCAAAACTTTCAGCTATAAAATCATAATCAGAAAAGAAAGAGACAAGTCATACAGGAACAGGAAGAGTTGGGCAACAAGAAATCAGATAATAAAGTCAAAAGTGATTTCTAATCAGTGCTTCATTTCTACATCGTCATATTTAAAAGTAGACAAGTACAGCTTTCAAGTTCAAAAAGATGATTAAGCTTATAATTCCATAATTTGAAGTTTCTATCAGTTTACCAATGAGCTGAAAATCATCTGGCTTCAAGATATATTATTCAACTGTTAGTAGATAAAGGATACTTTCAGTATCTGATGAATTTGAATTACTGGGACAAAATGAACATAGCAGAGCAATTTACATTTGGCCACTAAAATTTTGATTTGTAATAATTGGTCGACACAGTCTAAATCATAAACCACCCCATAGATCAATTGCTAATCGAGTATGAATGAGACAAGGAAACCTAACAAATAACTGGTAAGTGGTAAGCAGAATATGAAACATAACACATGAGTTGCTAATTTAAACGCAAGTCTATCATTACAACTTTCATATTAATGCTTTCCTTGTTCTAAGCCAAGACTGACAATGGAATTGGCATTCTTTCTTCTCTATGTGAAATTTAACATGATCATTTAATTGTCAATGGCAGTAGGCATCTCCAAAGCCTATACGCAATGGAATCAGGTGGATCAACACCATTAATGGAAAGGACAAACATATGAGCTTTACATGCTATTGAACATCTAATAAAGTAAAACTTCTTACATTATGACATCATTCTCAAAAGAGTAAAACTTCTACATAAAACAATTATGATACAACTATATTCATATGAATGAGGAAAAAACACTTCTTTGCATTTTTGCGTCTATACCAAGATATGCACAATCTTTTAACAATCTAATAACCAAATGATACAATTCTGAACCAAAGGATCACAAATTCAACAAATAAAAGAAAAAAAAGCAATTTTAATAATATTTTGTCTCTTAGGAATTTACCTTTAAGCCTTTTTTCCTACCTAGCTTGGTTTTTTTATTATTATTTGTTTAATAAGGGTCATTTAAAAACAGTCTCTCTACTAGTTATGAGTAAGGCTGCATACTATTGGATCTCCCTAGACCCTGCGTGTTAGTTGGATTTCTACTGGGTTGTTGTTGTACATAACAAGCTTTGATTCTCAAATAGGAAGACTGAACCAAATTAGATATCATAATATCTAACCCAAAAAAAAAAAAGCGCTATCAAATTAGATAGGCACAATAAAACATTTAAATTGTTCCAATCCTTTAAGCAAACACAAGCATGTACAGATGAGGTAAGTGCAAACCATATACGTCAGAACCTCTCGATCATAGGCATTCAAAATTTTCAGGAAAAGTCACTCGTAATACTCACTGATGCTCCACTGTTATAAGATAAAACCTGTAAAACTTAACTTTAACTTGAGAACCAATGAAAGTTTTCCAATGACACAGGCTATAAGGCATAAGAAGAATATACAACAAATGGAACTCAGAAGGAAATGAAAGATTTTGAAGAAAAATGAAAAAGAGAAGAAAATGAATCACACGATAGAAAGAAAGGCAAAAGCGAAATAAGCATAATGACCCTAGTGGCTAAGGATAAAGAAGTACATTTTACTAGGCCTAGAAATGACCCTGGTTCTGCCATTTCATCAATAAGTGATAAATTACCACAGCATTCAAAGTTCCAATTCAATTTCCCCAATATATCATGCAGAGATGATCAGTTTCCAACAAAGAGACGCAAACTCAAAATACTTAGCTAACTATATATAGACTTTTTAGACATATTAGCTACACTTTGTAAAGTTAAAAAGTACAAAAACAAAACCTACATAACTAGAGTCCAGTCCAGCAAACCCCAAGATTAGATGCACCATCGCCCCACCCAATTCTGACATAAATATAATTTAGCACATAATAAAACAGAAATTGAAAAATTCGAAGCACAGTTATAGTCGTTCCTCACCTGCAAATTCAGTCCTAAACCTAAGAGCTAAATCATGTCTCCAAACTTGAAACACAATCGCATAAATTTCACTGCAGAGAACCAGAACAAATTTCCTATAAAATTTATCACAAAACGGTTTCTAGAAAACCCCACAGGTGTTCCACCCACAAAAAGCTTATGAACAAATTAAATCCTACCATTTCAGTATAATACAGTAAATCAATCAAACGAGAAATCGCTTACACACATTACCAAATTCACAGAAGCTTTATATCGAATCCATGCGACCAGCAAAATACAAGCAGTAAAGCAATCAAAAGACGAATGGCTCCAAAACCAAAAAAGCCCAAAATCCAACCCCAGAAGCAAACACTGTAACACACACAAACAAGAGAACTGCCCACTTCGAATTAACCGAAAGAAACCTCGCGCTTTCAAGAATTTTCTCAATAAAATGACAAATAGAAGATAGACCATCATATAAGAAGCAAAAGAAATGCAATTTCCCAAACTTCAAAGCTTGAAGATAGACCCTTCACCTGACACCCAACAACTGTCTTGGTTCAGATTTCCGCAGGGGTAGGGAGAGAGACAGAGCAGCGTAGGATTGGATGAGAGATAGAAAGAGATTCGCAGGTAAAGAAAACGCTGAAAGTTGCAAAAACAATGTTGATGCGTTCTTCGTGTGTTCGTTTTGATGACATTAATTCGAGCGAGCGTTTTAAGCGAAGAATAAAAAGAAAGTGTTGTGGTTTTGTTTTTAATGTGAAAAGAGCGTAGCTTGGCTTGGCCTTTGAATAGAATAGGGTATAGACTAGAGGATATGGATATTCCTAATTCTTTTACCTTGCTTAATTTTAAGTAACGCCCAATCTATTCCTCTCTCTCTCTCTCCAGACTTGGTTGACACGTTCCTGTCACGTGCTTGAATCGTGGCAACTGGCAAGCAAGACTTTTATTCTATGCCTATCTCTGTCTCCTGTACATGTGTCTTGTTTATGAAGTTGGTTTTGACAAATTCAATAATATTAATTCATGAATTTCATATTAGGTTGAGTTGTTTGCAATGATTTATATGATAGAGATATATAAATGGCAAATGGCAATTCAATTCAATGTGAGAGAAGAGAATCCCTAAAAGGTCTCAGGTCACTTCCAAAAAATTCATCCTTCCATTTCCTTTTTGAAGCTGTGGGCCAGGTGATGGTCAAATTCCAGGATTAGGTTTTAGCATGGTTAAGACAATGGGACAGTCATGAGTAATCCTATGTTTGGAAGGTCAAAAATCTTGACTCCTAAGGGGACAATTGCATGCGTGTTTGATCTACTTGCTAGTAACTTCACTTGACTGCCAATTTTACAAATCAAAGAGCTCCTGAAACTGCCGTGACCTTCACGCATGATAAATATATATACTATTCTTCAGGTTACTTGTTAGGATTAACGTTGAACATTTTGTTGCTGGTCAATCCGGTTGTTATTTTGGCACTATTTAATGGGCGACTTAGTAACCAATCTCGGTTGTTATTGGCGACTTAGTAACTAATCTATCTTGTTC
Organism: Erythroxylum mucronatum; assembly: GCA_027563825.1. Taxonomy (NCBI): domain Eukaryota; kingdom Viridiplantae; phylum Streptophyta; class Magnoliopsida; order Malpighiales; family Erythroxylaceae; genus Erythroxylum; species Erythroxylum mucronatum. The sequence goes on from JAOSBP010000009.1 coordinate 16,449,404, forward strand.
ATTGCTTATTCAAAGCCAAGATAATGATGGTGTGATGTGTTCAATTCAATGCCAGGACAATGATGATAAGTTACACTTACACCGCAGAGACAGAAATCAACATATTGAAGTTAATTATACAGTACGGTACACGCAAAAAGCAAACCGACGGAAAAGAGGTATTGTATTGAATATTGATGATCATGACTCTTCCGCTGGCAAAAAGAGCTCAGCTGGTGGTGAAAACTGAAGCTGTTAATAGAAGGGAGAAGGCCAAAGAGAATGTAACTTTTGTAGAGTATCCATTGTTTGTTGATGGCGTGGTCGTTGTTCCTGTAAAGATACACATTAAAAAAGAAAGCTAGCTGGAATTTAAAGTTTGAAGGTAAATGAACTCTTGCTTACCATTGCAGCGGCTAGCAGGGGGAGTTTGAACGTTGCAGGCGTTAGGAAGGGCGAGTGCCCGAGTCTGGTTGATGCTGATCCCAAGTGATGAGCCACCGTCGTTAAGGACCTGACATAGACATTGCGGATCTGACTGGACAACACTAGCAAGCTGTGTGCAACACCCTGAAGTTGGTGTTGAAGAGTTTCCTGCTGTGTAGTTCAGGCATGGAGATAAACTTACGATCGCATTGGTACAGCTAGACTGTGCAATGACTACCGCCCAGAAACTAGCTATAGCGGCTAAGACAAGTAGAATTTCCATCCTGTTAGCTGCCATTGGGAGCTCTATTTTGTCTGTTAGTATTCTTGGAAGACACAAGTAACTCAATCTGTTGTTTTCAGTTCCTTCTTCTGTGATCTGAGACTCAAGAGGGCTGTGCTTATAATGGAATTTGTGGTTTAAGGTATTGGCAGCTGCCTAATGTGGTTTACCAGCTTTGCCTACTCTATAACAGAATCTTTGGTGACCAAACTCAGTTTGGTTATTAAACAAAAGAGATTAGTTATAATTTGCATTTTACCAATAACAAACTTTATACCTTTTCCTCTAGTTCAATAATTTGTATTAACACATGCATCAAATGCTGGTACTGGTCAATAACTAAAAAAAATAGAATATCAAATAACTAACTTTTTTTTCGTTATTATTACCTTTGTTTTTCCCTTAACATTTCTAATCCCTTTGATTAAGTCAACCACTTTATCTGAGCTGTTGTCTCCTAATTGTAGAGATCTTTCTAGCTAGTTATATTCTTCTAAGATATTTGTCTAAGCCAATTCAATGTATATTCGACAATATTATATGTTATAATAAATAAATTGAATTCTTAGTTCCAAAATCGATAGTGTATACTTTCATAAGGAAAAAATGAGCTTTGAGACCCAAAAATCTATAAGAAAAAAAATATCAATGTACTTCCATCAAGTGCATTGATAGTTACCACAAAAATAGGAAATTGATATCCACTAATTATATAACGTTGGATTATTTATGAGTATTAAAACTACCTAGAATTTGGATGGAAAACATCTCATATTCTCCTACTTGATTTATAAGTTTAACTTGGTATCAAACCCTAAACCGATTCAAATACAGTATATGAATCATGACGATAGATCCTTTAGTAGTTAAGTATTATCTTTCATGTATTACAATGTACTATATTTTGTATCAATCCGAATGTGGTAACATTACTTAATAAATAAACTTTATGTTTATTCCAGGTCCAAACACTACAAGAAAATAACACATTACTGACAGAAAATTACTGGTGGAAAACATTCCGCAGTAAATTAGTGACAGAAACTGATTCTTTGTCGGTAAATTAGTCAAAAAAATTGTTTTTTACGCCCATCAAAATATCCATTAATAAACGTGGAAGGAAATTATCCACGTGACTTTCTCGACGAAATATAGAGACGGAAAAGTAAAGTCCATCGTAAAAGTAGGTGGCAATGGCTGGTGGGAAAAATAACTGACAGAACCACTGTTGTAGTTCTGTCGGTAACTGTCGAATTGTTCATAAATTAAAATGCCGTCGTTTAGATTAAAAACCAAAAGACATCGTTTTATTCACGCTCTTAACCACCCCGAAGCCCCCCTTCTCCCTCCCCTTTGTTATTTTCTCTCTTCTTCCCACCATCAACGTCGTCAGTCCCTCTTCCTCCCAAGCTTTCACCATCAATATTTCCTTCCTTTGTCCATCGTGCATCATTTTTAGGTAACAAATCTATTGGGTTTATTTTGACTCCAAAAAATGAAGCTGTTAAATGGTTATGTATGTGATAGTAGGTGGGTGGATGGGTTTTGTTTTGATGTGTTAAACCAAGTTATTTATGCGTTTTTACATTAAATTGTTCGTTTATTTATTGTTTGAATGTGCTGTTGTTGTTAAATAATGAAAAAATGTAGTGGTGTTGTTATTAGTTAGAGATAATTTGGGTTGCCTATGCATTGTTCGATGAAATGTCTATTAGGAATATTGGTGAGACTTGGTTAATGCCTTGGAATCTAAAGAAAATGCCTAGAGTAGTTACATAAGACTTGAAATGGAAAATAAACAATTATATGGAAGGTACTTTGAAACTATAACTAGCCATTGTAAGTAGGATTAGAAAGCCTAAAGTTAATTTAAAGGAGTTAATATAGAAAAAGTGATAGGATTTCATCTAATATAATGAAATTGAACAATTATATGGAAGGTGATATTTGTGAAACAATTAATGAGCTTTTTTATGTATTAATAAGGTATGGTATGAAAAGAAACATAAGTATAGTGCTTTTGTACATTTTGAATCAAATTTTACAAATTTTCCTTTTAATACTTGATGGATTGAATTTGATTTAACAATTATGTCTTAAATATGATGCAGGGATTCTTCATAACCTAAACCATAAACTCAAGTGAAAATTATATACTTATAGGTAATTAAATCAAAGCTCATGTTGAAGCCATTAGAACTTATCATTTGAATTTAGGTATTATACATCATTTATACCTTTTCCAAACACTTTATATTCCTACTTTTTCTCAAAATTTAATTTTTTTGTCTAAACTTGATAAAGTTGGATATTCCTTTAAGTTTTGAAATGTATGCGGCATTTTATTTAATAATAACGATTTTATTGGTTTCGTGATGGTTTATACAAATTAAAGTTTGATGATCTTTTTGTTAAGACTTTGTTGGCCTTGCATTAAATGTTGGTATTAAACATAGTTTAATAGAAGAAAGTTTAGCTCATTTATGACATAAACATCTAAGTAACATGTATAAAGAAAGAATACAAAGATTGTAAAGGATGAAATCATTCTAATTTAGATTTTACTTATTTTAGTAAATATGTGCATGGTATTATGAGAAAACATATAAGACATATAATTAAGAAAACAAACAGAAGAAGCACACAACACCTTGAACTTTTATATATTTTGATATATATGGGCCTTTTGATGTTTCATCTTTTAGTGGGAAAAAGTGTTTTATCAATTTTATTGATGATTTTACGTTATGGATATGTCTAATTGCTATATGAGAAATCATAATCAATAAATGCCTTAGAGGTGTTTATTAATGAGGGTTAAAATATACTTAGACCAAAAAGTGAAAGTTGTTAGGTCTTATAAAGGTGGTCAATTTTGTGGAAGGTAAAATGAAATCGGACAATGTCTTGACCTATTTGTTAAATTCTTAAAAAAGCATAATGTATGTTACATAATGTTCGTCACAGTATTGCATAAAGGCATAAGCATACTTTAATGGAATTGGTTAAGAGCATATTGAGTTATTGTTATCTTTCCTTATCATTATGGATATAAGCTTTGGAAATTACCTTATGTTTATTAAACATGATTCCTACACTACAAGAAAACTAGGAATTAACGACGAATTTTTATTAAAATTATCATAACATAATTTTTAACATTACTCCCATTAAAAGGCCGTGTATTTCTATTTCAAAATAAACAATATTATTTTATGATTTGCTTGCTTTAATATTTAAAATATAACAAAACTATTGAACAAGTATATTATATTAAATACGAAATATTCTTTTTCACAGACCCTATATTGTGTTAAAGAGCATCATTCATCCTTCCTCTTTGTAGTCAGGAGTTGTCCGTCCGTCTAGGTAAGTTGTCCAACTAATGTCTACCATATGTATTATTTTAATAATACAATTCTAATACATTTGGGTTTTGTGTGAATACAAGGAAGGTCTTAATTTTGTGTTGTTGTTTAGAATATTCTTATAATCATTAATGAGTTTTTTATGTTCTTTTTTAATAGTCTAAGTATTTACTGTATGTAGAATGAGTTTGAGATCTTATAGATGATTTAAGGCAGAACTATGTTCCTAGGATGGTATATAGGTTGGAAACCCGTGATGCAGCTCCCGTGAGACTTATCGGTGAAAAATTTCACGAGTCTAGGAGTTACAACAAGAACTTGCTTTCTTGATTTACAGGTGTAAACAATGCCACATACCATAGTATTAAAATTAGTATGCATATGTGAGCTCTCTCACCTTAAGCGATTTTTCTCCTAAGTATTGCATACTTTACTGCTAGACCACATTCAAATTTCTAGATTCTTTTTGTGCATTTGGATTGATTTTGCTTGTTATTAGATTGATTCTGACTTGGGCGTCTCCTTGCTTAGTTTGAAGGAGTTAGAACAATTTTAGGCAATTTTTGCCTAGCTTTCTCGATAGTTTGGGGCATGGGCAAGAAGAAGAAAACATCGCATAAGGGAAGGGACAATACTGCCTAAAGTGTTCTGGGTTTGCAGGTGGAGGAATATGAAAATGGAAATAATGAAATACAGGAGGGAAGGGCATACAGTCATTCATCGATGAAGGTGATGAGTGAGAAAAGTATGGCAGAAGGTAGACAGAAAATGAACATTGGTGATGGAATAAGCAGTGCAGGGGAAAGGAAAACTGCGCTATAAGGAATGCGTTTGGCAGTAGACGGGGACAGATTACAGCCTTTAGGTTTTGAGAACAGGGATGGAAGATCATTAAATAAAACAACAAATATGGGTTCTGGGGAAATGCGCACAAGTGAAATGGGGGATGAGGAGTCCTTCGCATCTGATGAGGATACAAATGGGGAAAATGTACACACTGAAACTTCTGACTCAGAGAATGCAAAGCCAACCCTAAAGATGCTCGAAAAAATGTTAGACCCAATTTCAGACAAGTAGGGTGAAGGAAAAGCTAAGCCATCGTATGTAAGCTTATTCAGGAATAATAGAGAGTTGAAACAAGGGATGCAACTAGATTATGTGTGGGTTGATGTTGAAGTTACCATGGAGGAAGAAGATGTGGCACAAATCAAACTAAAGCGGGGATATTGTCTTGTGGGATGATTCACTGGGAGATTTCCAAGAATGAAGGCTCTTTAAGGACTGACTGCAAAATGGAATGTACAGTGTAAAATCCTGCCACATAATCAGGGATGGATGATTTTTCAATTTGACACAAAGGAGGATTGCACTAATGTATTAGCAGAAGGTCCATATGTTTTGTATGGGAGGACTTTGCCGCTTAAGAAACTTGCTCAAGGTTTTTCCTTTGACTACAAAGATTTTATGGAATTGACTACAAAGGAGGATTGCACTACCTTTGGAGTTGTGGAATAAGAAGGGGCTTTCAAAGTTAGGATCCTGAATTGGTAGGCCATTGTGTACGGATAAGATCACCAGCAAAAAATCAAGAATTGGCTTTGCACGACTATTGGTAGAGTTGATGTGTCCTAACAACCTGTGATAAGCTTTGAGGTGAAAATGCATGGGGGCACCCGGTACACACAAATGGTACTCTGTGAGACCTTTCATACTATCACTGTAAGCAATTTGGACAAAATCCCTTTGAATGTAAAGGGAAAATTAAGAAGAAACATATGAAGAATACTACAAATGCAGGAGACACTAAAATGGCCGAGGAAGATAGTGTTATAAACCAGCTTAACCTGGAGATGGAGGAAGGTAGACAGGAACAATCAGAAGTTCATGTAGGAGCAGCTGAGAAAGGAAATCCTGACAATGAGGGAGAACAACAATTGCAGAATGAAGTTGGTACTGAAGGAATGGGGGGTAGGGAGGAACTGATTGAATTAAGGGGACCAAAGTTTCAATCTCAAATGGATCCCAAAAAAGTAAATCAGGAAGAATGACAGAAGGTGCCTAACCATAGGAGTGCCAACAAGGGAAAGGTAGTAATGACACAAATAAATAGAACAGTGAATGAGAGGAGGAATTTGCAGAGGTAGGAAGGTTGCAACAGGGAGGAAATGAGAAATAGCATCACTGAAGCTCTAAAGGGGGGAGTCCCCCCCCAAAGTGAAAAGTGAAGATCCTATACTGGAATGTCCGAGGCCTAAATAAGGCCTTTAGACAACATAGTGTTGTCAACCTCCTTAGGCAACATGAATGTAAGTTTACTTGTTTTCTTGAAACAAAGTTATCCATTGATAGTATGAGTAAGATGATGAATCATAGATTCAATGGCTGGGAATAATGTCATAATTTTGGTGTTATCACAGGGGGAAGAATTTGTATTATTTGGAACTCCATTTTTTATAAATTTCATGTGCTGGAGCTGGAAGAACAATACATACATGTTAAAATTTAGTGATGCATATCTCAGGTCACATTTATAGTATCATTTGTCTATAGACTATATAGTGTCACAAAGAGAAGAGAATTATGGCAGAAGCTAATGAAAGTGAATGAGGATGCATTGATGCCTTGGATCATAATGAGAGACTTTAACTGTGTGTGTGCAGCAAGGGAAATGTTGGGTTGTCAGCCCCCTAGGCTTACTTACTTAAAAACTTGCTAGATTTCAAACTGGCATTTGGGGTAGAAGATGACCCGAGCAGGGGGGAGTTCTACACCTAGGACAAAAATCACTTATGGGCAAAATTAGATAGAGCCCTCCTGAATCAAGCATGGAGCCATTTGGGTTACAACTGCTTAGCACATTTTCTGGAAATGAAAGCAGATTCAGACCACTGTCTAGTATTAGTGGCCTTTAACAATATATGGCTTAATCATCCTCGGTTTTAGGATATTGTTGATAGTAGATGGGAGATGGCAGTGGAAGGGACAACTCAATATGTTCTGTGCAGGAAATTAAAGGCATTAAAACACCCTATGAAATCATTGAATTTTGAAGCATATAGGACCATTTCTAGCAAAGTTAAAATGGCACAAGAACTTTTCCAAATAGCATATAAGGCCTCCCTTAATAGGCCTGAAGATGTTGAGTTGAATCAAAAGGTGAAGATTAAAAGGAAGCAGGCTGAATTTCTACTGGATGCAGAGAGGCAATTTTTTTAAACAAAAAGCCAAATGTAAGCATCTCATAGAGGCTGACAAAAACACAAAATACTTCCATGAAATAGCTAGGAAAAAAGGAAAGCAGAATACCATTTCTCATATCATTAGGGAGGATGGAACCACAACTAATTCAATGGCAGAAGTGGCAAGTTGTTGTTTGAGCTTTTACCAAGGACTTTTAGGCACTTTAGCTTACCTACACAGTTTAGATATAAATGTTGTAAGAAATGGACTGGTCTTGGATGAGCAGACACAGGAGTCAATGGTTGCTCCAATTATGGAAGAGGAGATCAAGAGGGCTATGTTTGACATAGGCAATGACAAAGCCTGGGGCCGGATGGATACACTTCTTCCTTTTTTAAACAACATTGGGAAAAGGTTGGGCCAAATGTAATCTCAGTTGTGAAGGAGTTTTTTTATTACTGGTCAATTGTTGAAACAGATAAACCACACAATTATTACCCTCATGCCAAAGACAAAGACAGTACTGAAGGTTACTGATTTCAGACTAATTGCCTACTTGAATGTTGTGTACAAGGTGATCACTAAAATATTGAATGAGCGTATGGTGAAGGTTGTGGGAAAAATTGTAGATCCAGCCCAAGCCACCTTTGTGCTAGGTAGAAACATGCTTGATAATGTGTTTCTAGCGCAGGAACTTGTCCATGGTTATACTAACAAGCGAATTTCACCAAGATGCATGATAAAATTAGAAATTATAAAAGCCTATGACACGGTTGCATGGGAATTTCTTGAGGATATGATTAAAGGTTTAGGGTTCCTTACCAAATTCATACGGTGGACTATGGAATGTGTACAAACTACTACATATTCGATATCAATTAATGGAGGATTACATGGCATGTTCAAAGGTGGAAGGGGACTGAGACAAGGTGACCCAATGTCACCCACACTATTCCTACTTAGGTTGGAGTATCTCTCAAGACCGTTAAAAAACAGAACTGTAAGGACTCAGTTTCACTTCTACCCAAAGTGTAAATAACTTGATATTACTCACCTTGCCTTTGCGGATGACCTCATGCTTTTTTTTAGAAGGTCAGTAAAAATTATCTAAATAATCAAAAGTTATGTACAGCTAGAGATTTCCTAATCTACAATCTCTTTTCCAAACCTACTCTCAAAACACAAATATCACTAGACAAGTGCCATCATCATGCAAACCAACCATATCAAACCAATCCAAATCTACCCTCCGAGGGACATAACAAAACCCTCTTGATAGTAGCTTCCTTTCTTGCAACACACACAGTAATCCCATCAACCAATCCAACTTTACTACTAATCTTTTACACGAGTAACAATACATCATAATTTGGTTTTTTTCTCCTTTCAATTCAGAATCTTTATACTAGAATCTAAATTGATCATCCTTATTAACAAGGAACATCCGTGGGAGAGGGGTCTTAGATACCCCTTGTAGTTTTAGTACCATGTTTCTATAATCAAAGTTTGGTGAAGTATAGGACTTACCCTTCATCCTATGGTGAGCCTTTTGTAGCAAGGAATGGGATTGCCCTTTCTGTACCGGAACCTGGACCTGGAGTCAAAACCTACAGACAATTCATTAGATATAAAAAGGAACACAAACATTTTACCTTCTCTTAGTGTTTGAGCTGAGGTGTTCCATAACTTGAAAGATCATTCGCGTAGAGAAACTCTCTACATCCAAGGCTTCATCTTTAAAGGTTTGCAGGTTTCTTTCAGTCCACAGGTTATAAACAATGACAAAAAGGTTTTTATGTCACAGGTTCTGGAGGTATTTGACTGGTTAACTCATAATAAAATGGATTTGGAAGTGGCTTAGGCTTTTGAGCCAAACAGTTTTTGTGAAAGGACATTCAAAGAATAAATGAGAAATAGTCTCCAAGTCCACAACACACAAGGAACACCGATTAGGAGTGTGGAGATAAAGTAGTTTGTCCCTTGTCTAGAGGTGATTCCACTTCTATAGGCATACTATCAGAGGTGTTGAATGAATTGAAATAGGTGGCAGGACTGAAGGTAAATGTGTCAAAATCTAATATTTACCTAGCGGGGGTGTGTGGATATGAGAGGGAGAATATCATGCAGATGGTGGATTACCTTATAGGTGAATTTCCTGTTCGATATTTGGGGGTCCCTCTGGCACCTATGAAGGTCTCGGTGGCCCAATTTTTTGTGCTCCTTGAATGTGTAGAGGCTATATCAACGCATGGAATGGTAAATCCCTATCATATGCGGGCAGAATTGAACTTATAAATTTTGTCATTCAAAGGGTGCTTTCTTTTTGGCTCTAAACATTCCCCATCCCAATAACTATCCTGAAGAGGATAACCTCCATATGTAGAGTGTTCCTATGGTGTGGTAGACACATTAGAGTGGCATGGGAGAATATTTGTATTCCAAAAGATGAGGGTGGATTGGGACTGAAAAATTGTAAACAATGGAACTCGGCACTGTTGGCCAAAGTGCTATGGAATATTCATGCCAAAGTAGATTCATTATAGGTAAGATGAATTCACAAAGTGTATTTGAAGGACACATCAATTTGGGACTAGGAACCCCACAACTGTGACTCACCATTACTGAAAAAACTTTCATTAATTCGGGACAAATTGATGGAAAAGCTAGGAGGTCGAAGGGAAATAAAGTATGACATGCAAAAGTTGTGTGTAAATGGAATCCTCTCATCACAGAAAATTTATAAATTATTAAGAGTCAAGCATACAAAAAGACCATGGATGGCATTTATATGGAAGCAATACATACCTCCAAAATTCTCCTTCATTGCCTGGCTTAGTCTTTGGAATAGACTACCAAAAAAGGATAACCTACTATTTTTGGAGATAGGCTGAACATGTGGCTTTTGTAATGTTGAAACAGAAACTGTTGACCATTTATTTTTTAAATTCTCTTTTACAAACTGTTCCAAACCACGACAGAATCCACAAATTCAACTTCCAAACTCTATAACTTTTGATCCAGACCTCCAAAATTTACAAACTGTATATAAATGAAAAGATAAAAGCAGGATCTATAACTTTCATGAAGACATTTTATCAAAATCTCTCTAGATCAGTACAGAAAAATCATAGAAGTTTCAGATCGAAAATCTAACTCCCACTGTTCTTCCTCTCTCTCTCTACTGTAACTTTTTCATAGATTCAGTCTCCATCAATTAACTCCAATAACTTGCAAACAAATCCTCTAACTCATTCGAAACACAACTCAAAAAAATCAAGCTTATAGTCAGGCACTAAAAAAAAACGATGCACGCATGTACAGTGACACCAACCCATTTTTGGTTTTCTCTAAACCATGATAGAGTGTATATATATATATTCATCAATTTTCCAGCACTCTTCCATAGCTCATCTCAAACTATAACAGATCCTATTTCATACTTTTCTGGACAATTTCTATTTCATAGATCTATCATCTAGTTCGTTCATCACCAAAACTTCACTTTTCTAACCTCACATGCATGTATTCATTTACACAGTAAAACATCATTAAAAATCACTTACTTGCTTAAGAAATATTTCCTAGCAGTGAGAGTAACTCACAGACAACCAACAAGAGCAACTCAATGTTCGGTGATGAACAAACCAAGCAGAAAATGCTTAAGAAGCTCTAAAGCTACCGTAACTCTTCCTAATGTTTTTCAAAACATAACAATATGTGGGTTCTTTGCATGCCTTACACTTGTCACCAAACAACCAATCACTTGTCACCACATAAGTAAGCCATATGTCATAAGTATATCACTGCCACGTGTTACTATATAATTGATCCATTATTCAATATTTTTCTTTAGTCCAAAAATTACACCAATTTCTAAAAATTCACCAAAAATTTTGAAATACCCGAAATATTACCAAAATTGCCAAATCATATTTTAATCGCATTAATAACTCAATTATACCTGAAAAATGTCATGAATGCATTTACAATCATACTAATGTGCAAAAATGTGCATATCATTAAGTATATATACTAAGGACGAGTTGGGATGGACGACCACGCAATCCATCCCAACCGCCCATTTAATCCGACG
>JAOSBP010000009.1:16481190-16492482 GCA_027563825.1 Erythroxylum mucronatum
CCCAAAGTTTTAAAGCTAATAGGAGTAATAAGAAGCTCAAAAACTTCGTGTGAGACATGGAACAATACTTTACGACAAAAAAGGTGTTTGATTTAGCAAAAAAGCTTTAGTCACATCAATATACTTGGTGAATAATGCAAAGAGCTAGTGGAAAGCGAGAACCTCTAATAACGTTGATATAGATAGACCTCCCATTAATATTTTGGAGAAAAGGAAGGAGGTAACAAGCTAGTTTCTCCTATTAACACTTCATAACTCGTGAGAAAATCTTTGAAGCAATCAAAGTAAGATAGCTTAGTGCAAGAGTATGTGAAAAAATTCCTATCTTTGATGTTAGATGTGTAGAAAATGTTAGAGGAAGACAAGTTATTCAACTTTATAAACAACTTACAAGGTTGGGCACAAATTATGTTTTGGAGGCAGAACATAAAATACCTCCTTAGTGCTATCACGGGGACATTCTTCAGGTGTAATGGAATTGGAGTAATTTGCCAAAGTCCTCATGCAATAGTCAAGCTTTAAGTAGTAAAGCTTAACTCAGCCTTCCCTTTATGATCTTTAACCAACAATTCTGTTTGTTTTTAAATGCCTCACACTACTTATATTGAAGTGTTTTATTCACACTATTAATCACATAAGTATTTTGAAAAAAATAATCAAATAGACAAACAAGAGGGATAAGGCAAAGCCAACCTTTTTATTGATCAAATCACCAATATATAATACAAAGAAACTAAAGTTTTTGTCAACTTTAAGAACTCTACAAGAACACCACTCAAAAGAACTCCCTACTCGAATCTCTCATAAAGAAATTTCTCTCAAAACTTTCAACTCTCTTATAGATGGCTGAGTATACCAAATTCCACTTCTAAATAAACTAAAAATGATGCCTTTATATAGTCTTGCAAAAACTTAGGGGACCAAACAACCTAACTACCCACTTTCTTAGTGAAAAGTTTCCACTTATTCCACTAACTTTACTACGTTAGTGGAGAATTATCCACTTTAGGCCACTAACTCCACTTTTGCATATAGGATAAGTGTTTGGAAGATGTCTTTTTATAGCTATGTCATCATGTTAGCTCAAGGCTTATTAATGATTTTGATGATGACCTTAAAATATTTCAAAATTCAAATTGGATTTATTTCCTTCTATTGCTAATGGGTTAATTCTTAAAAGGAAATAAAATAATATGATAAATGCTTCTTTCTTGTAGGAACCTTCTTACCTTATTTATTCTACAAAATTTGGAAGGATCCTGCTGATCACATATTTCGTCAATCAACTCCAGATTTCTCTTAACAATTGATTATTTCAAGATTCTAGCAAAGATAATATTGAAGATTCAAATTCAAATTTAGAACAAAAATGAAGCAACAGTTAGTTGAAGAAAATGTCTATTTAAACAATAGCCACTAAAGTTGTGAAACAGAAAAGTATGAAAGGAAAGAAGAGAGAAAGCCAAATTATTGAGATACATTAATACTTTTGAAAGTCATATCATTATCAAATCTCTTATTCCTTAGAAAGTGACAATTCTTTTTGAGAGAGATCATTGAAGTTCATATGGAGCAAATTACTTCTTCAATTTTTGAGAGCTTGTAGAGGCTAGCAAAATACTACTAGTTTTGAAGGTTAGAGAACCTTGAAAGTTATATACTCATTGGAAGGTTGGAGAACCTTGAAAAATATGTACTTGTGAGCTTGAAGAGGCTAGTCAAATTACTAAGTTTTATAGTGAAACACTCAAGTTGGATACTTGGGGACTGAACGTAGGCTTGGGTTGTAAGTCGAACTAGTATACATCGATTGCATCCTTCTCTCTCTTCTCTTAACTTTTATATTTCTGCATTATATTGTATGTGTTTTCATTTCAGTAAGAGGCTCCTTCATTATTATATAGGCTCCTTTTATTTTCAAATTTGATAAAGGTTTCTTTCATTTTAACAGGAGGCTTCTGTTTTAAATTGTCTTAACTGGATTTATTCTTTAGTAGACACCTGTCATTTAATAGACTTCTATCACTTAATAAGCTCCTATTGCTTAAGCAGGGTCTTATCACATAACAGACTCCTTTTGCTTTATAAGCTCCTATTGTTTTTTTAAACTTCGAAAGGCCTCTATCATTTTATTTGAATTAAAAGTATCTCTTGCATATGTTTGCTTTATCACATTTAACTCACTTTTTTACTACTTAAAGAAATGCTCCCACTTTGTGACATAGTGTTTCCACTTTCTTAGGCTACTATTTGCATTTTCTTACTATGTGTTACCACATCATCGCATCTTGAAGTCACGTGCCTTGATGGAATTTTCGTTTAGCCATCTCGATTCATATTTGTCTATGGTCCATCCAAACACATCTATGATATGGTTTCATTGCTCTATATCCTAAGTTAGCAACAATCCAATTCATTCTATAATAAACCTCATGTGTTTACATACCTTTCTACATCCTCATCTAAGTTTAGTGTATTTTTGCACCTTCAAACTTAGCATGACTTACATTTTTTATCTTTTGGTTTCATATCTGAATCTTGTATCTCGTTGAATATTTTGGCCAATATGCACCAATGCATACAAACACTCACCTATTCTCAAGCTTTCTTTGATGATGCTCATTTTACCCTACCTACTTACAGGTCTTTTCCTTATTCTATCAATTTGACTGCCAAATATAAACCAAGGCTAACTAAGTTAGTGGGAAGGTACCACTTATTCCATTAACTTCGCCAAGTTAGTGGCGAGATATTCAATTTAGTCCACTAACACCTCTTTCACACGTAAGATAACTGTTTGAAAGATGTCTATCTATTGCCACATCATCTGATCCTTTTTCCATTTATTTGCTACTTCCACTTTATAAGCTAATGCTCCCACTTTTTTAAGTCATTAATTGTATATGTGTTGTCACATCATTGAATCTTGAAGTTAAGTGCCTTGATGAGCCTACCAGTTTAGTCATCCCAAGCTATTATTGTGCATAATCTATTTAAGCATATCTATGGTGCAGTCTCAGTGGTCCATGACCTAAGTTAGCATCAATTTGAGTCAATATATAATTAACCTTGCCCATTTATATATCTTTTGATCTCCTTTTCAAAATTAAGTGCTTCACTTACCCTTGACTTAACATGACTTAATTGCTCCTTTTATCTTTTAGTTGCACATATAAAACTTGTATCTCATGAACTACTTCCACCAATATGCAACATTGCATGCCAATGCTCACATACTCTCGAGTTTTCATTAATAATGTCCATTTTGCCTTGCGTACTTATAGGTCTTTACCTTGTTTTGTACATCCAAGTGCTAAGTATCGACTAAAGGTTATCAACACTTGCACAATTCTGTAACTTAAACTTAATAATCTAAAAAACCACCCCACCAGAAGAACTCCTGAAATAATTTATGGAGACTCCTCTAGATGTGATTCCCTTAAAGACTCCTTAATCATTGACATATCTCCAATATAACATTATGCCTCTTCATTGGGCTTGTCTTTACTTTTTATGGATACTCCTTCATAAGGCTAACAACATTAAAATAGAATAATTATTAAGGTATACTTCTTCAGTCGAGTCTTTAACTCGATTCCCTGGATTCTTTGTAGCCAAGAAATTCATTTGCTCCTCCCCCACTTTTCGTTTAGGCATTCATGAACAAATTATAACCATTCACAAATGAAATAAGTAATAACTTTTTTTTGTTTCTTTGACTTACATTAAAAAGATTCACATACTTTCTCTTTGCCTTTTTTTGAACTATTCCGTGTTCCACCATTCTTTTTATCCTTATTGCTAGTTTTAAAAGAGGTGACATGTATATATCCACTAAGGAATCTATAGTCACTATAGTGCTAGGGAGGTCCTTCTTGTTCTATTTCTGAAGTGTCCAACCCTGTAAGTCACTTACACAATTAAATAACTTATCTTCTCCTAATATGTTCTTCACATCTAACATCAAAGATGTGAATTTTCTCATATATTCCTCCAATAAGTCATCTTACTTTAAAGCTTCCCTTGTGAGCCTATTAAGGAGGAACTAGTCCATTAGTTCCTCTCTACTGTAACTTTTCATTATCTATTATGTACATGGTCGTAATTGATACCTTCTCTAAGTTGGACAACTTTTTCACTTCAAAGTATTGCTTTATATCCCATAAGAAAATGTTGAGCCCCTTGACATTTCGCTTATCACATAGGGCTCACACACCTTCACCTAAGTGTTACTGATTGAATTCTTGATTCGTGCTTAGAAATAACATATTTTAGCACGAACAAGTTGTAGCTCCCCTTACTAGCCTTTAATTGTTCCTCTAGTGCTCTCCTCATTTTTTGAAGCTTAACCACTATAGATTTAAAACATTTGATAAAAGAAATCACACCACCTTCCTTTAAGGCTAGAGAACCAATGATCGCCTTTAATCGAGCAACTCTATCTTCAAATTGCTTCTATTAGCTGTTGCTCACCAAAAATATATGAAATCCTCATTGAGTTTTGATAGTTATTTTCGTTAAAACTTTGGTACTATTCTTCACCACTTGAATTTGATATTAATTATCACAAAGACTTTTTTTAGGTGGAGCTAAATTAAAGAAATTTGTTAAAGTCCTCATGCAATAGTTAAGTTTAAGTTGTAAAGCTCAACCTAGCCTTCCCTTCATGATCATCGATCAATAATTCTATTTTCCCTTCATGATCATCGATCAATAATTCTATTTTTTCCAATTACGTTATATCACTAGTGTTTAATTATTTAACTCAAACTCTTAATCACATAAGTGCTTTAAATAAACAATCTAATGGACAAACAAGAGAATTAACAAAAAAAACATTTTATTGATCAAATCACCTAGATACAATAAAAAGGAACTCGAGTTTCTTCCAACTTGAAAATTTCTATAAAAACATCACTCAAAAGAAAGACTCCTTAGTTATTAGCACATCTCTAATGTACCATTTTCTCTTTGTATCAGGTTTGGCTTTGCTTTTGTTTGGATGCTCCTTTATAAGGTCAACTACACCTAACATAGAATAAACGTTGAGGTAGACTTCTTCTATTGAGTCTTCACCTTCTTTTCTTTAATCTTTCAAAATTATGGAATTAATTTGCTCTTCATCCTTATTCCTTTTTGAATATTCACGAGCAAAGTGTAACCCTTCATAAATGAGATAAACAATTTCTCATTTTATTTATTTCTTAGACTTATATTGTTGGACCTCGAACTTTTGGTGAAAATCACTTCGTTTTCGTATCCATTTTTTGTTTCGTTTTCCGATTGGGATCCGGTCCCGAGATCAGGTCCCAACATATATTGAGAAAATTCATTTTACATTTCTTTGAGCCATTATGTGTCTCACCATTCTTCTTGCCCTCGTTGCTAGTTCTAATTGGTGGTGACATTTAGAGATCCATCAAGGCATTTGCAGCTGCTATAATGTTAAGGAGGTCTTTTACATTGTACCTTCGAAGCTCCATTTGTGACTAACTTTATAAATTGTTTATAAAGTTCAACTTGTCTTCCTCTTTCTCATTAATTGAAGCCACTTTCTTGGGCCACTACTTATATGTTCTTACCATGTGTTGCCACATCATCACATCTTGAAACCAAGTGTTTTGATGAGCCTTCCTTATTTTTAATTCTCATAGAGTTTATAGTAAACCTAAACTTGAGAATTTTGTTGCAGACTATAAGTAATAGAAATAGGTTATGTCTCTAAGTCCTATATAAGTGGAATGGAAATAAATTGTTCAACAATAATTTTCTATTTTATGAAATTTCTATGATGATATCAAGATTTATATAGGCTTTTCCCATTAAAACGTCAAGTTTTAGTGTTAGAAGATAAAATATTGGACAATAGGACTTATGGAAACGTATGCCTTATGATGTGATATTTTTATGCTTCAAACCGTAAATATATGGTGTAGTTATAACTAATTCATAGGATTATGTCAACCTATCTCGAAGTTTGTATGTAACTACTTCCAATTATGGTAAATCTATTTCTACAAAAATATTTCTCAATCTTAATCATATGAAAACATATATTGAACTAATATCCTAGACATATTAATTCAAGAATAAAAATGTATAATTAAATCTTAATGAATGAATGAATCAAATTGTGTTAAATAACATATCATATTATAATATCAATCTTAACTTAACCTAGGCACTAAACAAACTTAGTTCATATATAAAGGAAACAAAACAAGCATCAAAAGTTCAAAAGAATAATTAAAAAGAGAAAAATATATAAGATATATGAATACACCCTTTTCTCTAATGAAATCCCCTTAAACTTTAATGAAAAGCTGCTCTTTATCGAATCTCTGAAATAATCTTCATGTTTTTGTCATTCTAGGTTCAAAATTGAGTCTTCAACTCTATCGTTTGCCTCTAACTCTAACTCTAATTGCTTCTCTCTCGTCTCCTCTTCATAATTGCCTTTTATATTATGAAATTAGAGTTTATAAAATATACACACTTAGTCATAAGGTTGAGTGAGTGACCCTATATCTAAAAAATAAATCAAAGCAGCAAATTTACACATTTTCAGGAGCATACATAGGCATAAGACACGGTCGTGTATGATATTCACACGAGCATGTATCTTCACACGGGCAAACACAATGTCTTTAAAGCTTTCCATATTCACAATCACTTACATGATCTCTTACATGGCTGTGTATGTTATTCATATAGGCATGTAATCTTCATATGGTTGTGTAATCGTCATATGTTGTGTACCTTCAAAATAGCTTCAATTCTTCTACTTTCAACCTTGATTTCACCTGAATTCTTGTAACACCCCAGATCACCCGCTCACAGATATTGTCCGCTTTGGGCCTCGGCCTAGCCAAGCCCTCACGATTTTACTTTTCTCGAGGCCTTCCCAAGAGGTCACCCATCTTAAAACTACTCTCACCCAAGCACATTTAACCTTGGAGTTTCGATGAGATCCGGTCTATTAGGCCATGGAAAACGCATCTGTAAGGGAGAGGTATTCGTATCCTTATAAGGCGTACTTCATTCCCTTCTTCAACAGATGTGGGATCTCACACTCTCCACCCCCCTTAGGGCCCTGCCCTCTTTGGGATCCAGCCTAACTGGTACAACGGCTCGAGTACCGGCTCTGATACCACCTGTAACATCCCAGATCACCCGCTTACAGATATTGTCCGCTTTGGGCCTTAGCCTAGCCAAGCCCTCACGGTTTTGCTTTTTCCCGAGGTCTTCCTAGGAGGTCACCCATCCTAGAACTACTCTCACCCAAGCACATTTAACCTCGAAGTTCTGATAGGATCTGGTCCATTAGACCATGGAAAACGTGTCTATAAGGGAGAGGTATTCGTACCTTTATAAGGCGTATTTCGTTCCCCTCTCCAACCGATGTGAGATCTCACACTCTCCACCCCCTTAGGGCCATGCCCTCTTTGGGGTCCAACCTAGCTGGCACAACGGCTCGGGTACTGGCTTTGATACCACTTATAACATCCCAGATCACCCGCTTACAGATATTGTCCGCTTTAGGCCTTGGCCCAGCCAAGCCCTCACGGTTTTGCTTTTTTCCTGAGGCCTTCCCAAGAGATCACCCATCCTAGAACTACTCTCACCCAAGCACATTTAACCTCGGAGTTCTGAGAGGATCTGATCCATTAGACCATGGAAAATGCGTCTGTAAGGGAGAGGTATCCATACCCTTATAAGGTGTAATTCGTTCCCCTCTCCAACCGATGTGGGATCTCACACTCTCCATCCCCTTAGGGCCTAACCCTCTTTGGGGTCCAGCCTAGCTAACATAACGGTTCGGGTACCAGCTCTGATACCACCTGTAACATCCTAGATCACCCGCTTGCAGATATTGTCCGCTTTGAGCCTTGGCCCAGCCAAGTCCTCACGGTTTTGCTTTTTCCCGAGACCTTCCCAGGAGGTCATCCATCCTAGAACTACTCTCACCAAGCACATTTAACCTCGGAGTTTTGACGGGATCTGGTCCATTAGACCATGAAAAACGCGTCTATAAGGGAGAGGTATTCGTACCCTTATAAGGCATACATCGTTCCCCTCTTCAACCGATATGGATCTCACAAGGACAAGGCAACAAGATCAAGTTGGTAAGGATTCCAATTTTCTCTTCATTTTTCTCTTCATTTCTATGATCATGGAGAAGCCCCTTTACCATTATTTATAAATGTACTATTCTTTAAGAGAAGAGGATTGTATGCATGTCAAGATCCATTTCACAAATCTGGGATATTGATGCATTGCTTCAAAACAAAGTTGAATAAACCTCTAATTAACTGAATTAAAGGCTTTACAAAAATTTATTTTCAGCAAACAACTTTTGATTCTCCTACATAGACTAAGTTTAAGGCAGGATAACATCTAGAGCATTTAGAGATTCCACCTAATAACAATATCAATTCCACCTAAGAACAATATCAGGGTTAATCATCTTATTAATTCTCTTAGTCATTGCAATTTTTCTTATCCAAAGTACCGAGTTTTGGGATAGGGACTTTGAATTTTTTTTCTCTTTAAACAATATAGGTGCTCCATATTAAGAATTAATTGTAAAGATTATATATTACAAATTATAAATCAATCACAGGAATTATAATCTCTTAATTAGAGGAATTACGTTCATTAATTAGTTTTATAAATTTATATACATATGATCCTAACTCTGTACATTTTATATGAAGAAATATAATATATTTTATCCTATAATTACATTATATTAGATCAAGGTTTTGTCCAGTGAATAGAATTCTTAACTTTTACTTCCTATTCTTCGTCATTTTAAGCTTGAAGATCTGCCCAAGAGAGCAAAATGTTGCTTCTCATTTAATCTCACCGTTGACACTAGTAAGGGCACTCCTTGTTAACGAGCCACCCCTTAAAGTCTGGCCCTTAGAAAATTTGCATATGGGTCACATAAACCAATCAAAGCTCTTGCCCTTTCACTTATATGTTGGCATGTCTTGATGCCTATTGCAGTGTCTCCGCCTCTAACTAAGTTCTACAGTGTCCACTCCTCCCTATTAGTGTTGCTGAAGGTCTAACTCTTTAAACTGCCATTGTCTCCAAGCCATTTTTTCCCTCTTCTTGTTGCTACTCCTCCAGTTTGCTATTGTCACCAAATCACCAAATTTACCATTTAGGTTTTTCACAAAATATTAATTAATCTTATATAAGCTATTGAGATTTGATTTTATCATAGTGAGTGGTTGTTATAGAATACAATTGAGTTGGACTAGTTTTTTTTATGAATTTTAAGGGTTTATACTATCTTGGAGTGATTTTTTTTAAGTTTGGCATCTGACTCACTTACATTGAATTGTATAATAAAGGGTTAATACTTAAGAAATCATAGGAGGATTCATTACCTAGGTGTTGGATGTATTTTTATCATTAAAATTAATGGCGCTTTCCCTTAATTTCTGGATTAATTATTGGGCTTTATTAATATTTTTCCTGCTAAATTGCTTAGTTCACTTAAATTTGCATTTTATAATTGTCATGTTTAATTTATAAGAAATGCTCTTGATTTTAGTGGCAAAGACCACAACAATAATTAATGGAGCAAGGAGAGGAGTGGAGCAATTAAATTAATTAAATGAAGACAACAAAATAATCAAGGGACGCCACGTAAGGTGGGTGCAATTAAAGTTACAGCAAAAGGAAGACCCACCAGTTGGAGCACAACAGGGACGCACTAGCTGGCTAGAGAGGAGAGTACGTTCAGCTAGTGAATGAAAAGAGAAAAAAACTTAAAAACAAGAGATTGGAAAATGAGAGGCGTGGAGTAGCTGGTGAAAATAATGGAGTTAAAAAAATAAAGGCATGAGCACAAGTGGAGGCGTGACCCACCAGCATTGAGAGACGCTACACTTACAGCAAAAAGCTCCAACAAGATAGTATTAAAGTTCCACCAGCCAGCAAAGCCCTCAACATTACACAAGAAAAGGGAAGCATGGGAGCATTAAACGACAATTAAGGAGACCACCACACCATCAGCTGGAGAGGCATTTCATGAGAGGAATTAAATTTAAAAAAAGAGGCAGACACCAACGTGGCCAAAGAGAAAAGGAGGGTTGTGCGTTACATAAAGGTGTGCATTACATGTGTGGAGGGGTCTGTGCGTGATGGGCTGTCTGTGTGTTACAAGAGAGAGTTGTGTGTGCATTAAAAAAATTTAAAAAAAGCGTGAATTGATCACCAAGAGAGCCAGGTGCGTTACATGACAAGAAAGAATAGAGCTGGTTGAGTTTGGTGGGGGTGTGCATTAAAGGAACTGAAGTGAGGAAGTTAGAAAGGAGGGTGCGTTAACATCAGAGAACCAGAGGAGAGTAACGT
Organism: Erythroxylum mucronatum; assembly: GCA_027563825.1. Taxonomy (NCBI): domain Eukaryota; kingdom Viridiplantae; phylum Streptophyta; class Magnoliopsida; order Malpighiales; family Erythroxylaceae; genus Erythroxylum; species Erythroxylum mucronatum. Next base: position 16,491,562 of record JAOSBP010000009.1, read on the forward strand.
TACATACCAAAAGGGGGCTCAACGTGAGTGGGAATGAGCTGGGCGTTAACTAACTAAGTGATGAGAGTAATGTGAGAGGGCTGTGTGCGTAAAAGGAAGCTAGAGAAAAGAAAAAAACAGGAGAGAAGAAAGCTGGGCGTTAGAAGAAGGAGGGTGTGCATTAGCTTAGGAGGAGAATAGGTAGGCTGGGCGTTATCAAAGAAGGAGGCAGCTGGGTATTACATGTGATATAGGCTGGGGCGTTACTTGAGTAAAAGAAGAGTGCGTGAGTGTGTGTGCAACGTGAGGCTAGGGAGAAAATAGAGTGTTGTGCTGTCCAAAGGAGAGACATGTGTGTGCGTCAACTATGTGTAGGGTGATATGAAGTAGATGGGGGTTACATTGTAAGAGAGAAAAAAAACCAAAGGAGTAAGAGGAGCTTAACGTGAAGGCAGGGACATATAGGGGGCTGTGCGTTAACAGCCAAGGAAGCTCCATTTACCGACCAGCTCTCAAGATTACATGCCAATCAAAACTTCAAACCGACGTTGCGGCTGGGATTTTGGGGAAGAATAACGTGAAACTAAGGGGAGTTCCAGCAGATCCATATGATGCATACACAAAGAGAGACTACGTTGAAGCATAGAGGATTTTAATTGGTCGGATTGTTTTGCACCAGGAGGCTGACTCACAAGGCAGTAACGCACCATCACCTGGAGCTCATCAGGGGCTGCGCAACGCACGCAGAAGGAGACGCAAACAACATAAAGAGGGGGAATTCAAAAACTCATTCATTATCTGATTTATTATTTGATTTTTCCTAATGTTGGTTGTTGACCTTAATGCTTGTGGTTTTTATCCTATCATGATTGAGTAGTTTCCTTAAAGCTTCAAGGTTGGGCTGAAGCTTTTAGCTAATTTTTATGGACTAAATTTCGGTTG
>JAOSBP010000009.1:16506156-16517514 GCA_027563825.1 Erythroxylum mucronatum
ATTTATATAATATTATTTGACTTTTTTATATGTTTTAATATTTATTTTTGATATTAGTTTTACTTATGTTATAATCCATATAAAAGCTTTGATTAGATATGTTTTCATTTATGTTTAGTATGGTTTAAAATTATATAATAATTAATATATTGTGTTTTGCATATTGTTTAATATACTTTAAATAATATTTATAATATTTATATGCATAAATAATTTTTATTATAAAATAAAATATAGTTAAAATTAAAAATACTGTTTATTTTTATGTTACTAACTAGTCTACTGTATGAAGCTTTTAAAAAAACTCTTTTTTAAATGACAGCTAAACAGTCAACTGACTTCTTAAAAAAAATTTTTTAAAAAAATCTACAAAAAAAACTCTATTAATAAAAACTCACTGATATAAACTTAAGCTAACACTTCCGTATAAATGTAACATTCTATCCAAATTAAAATTTACTTACCTTTATTTTTTAAAGTCCACATCATCGTCCTACTTAAAATTTTTTATTAAGGTTTATTTTAAACTCCTTGAAACATTAAAGCCCAATTCAAACGTAACTGTAAACATTAGGGGGTTGATTTGCTGATGAACGGCGTATACTCTGGCTGGTTTCTTCGTAATAGTATTCGTCTAGTTATTGAGCAAGCAGAAGCGAAGGGAAGTGAACGCAATTTATAGTTTTTTTGGTTTCTTGTTGATCTCTCTCTCTCTGAGGCAATCCTACGCTACGCTTGTCTCTCTCCCTTCTCGTGCGGAAGTCTGAACCAAGACAGTTGTTGGGTGTCAGGTGAAGGGTCTATCTTCAAGCTTTTTAAGTTTGTGAAATCGCATTTCTCTTGCTTCTTATGTATGGGCATTCATGTATTTTGTCATTTTAATGAGCGATTCTTGAAATCCCGTTGTTTCTGTCCGGTAATTCGAAGTGAGCAGTCGGTTGCTTGTGTGTGTGTTTGCTTCTGGGGTTGAATTTCGGGATTTTCAGTTTTGGAGCCATTCGTGTTTTGATTTATTTGCTGCTTTTATTTTGCTGGTTGTGTGGATTCGATGGAAAGCTTCCGTGATTTTGGTAATTTGTGTATGGGCAATTTCACGTTTGATTGATTTACTGTATTGTACTGAAAACGGTAGGATTTAATTTGTCCATAGCTTTTCTGGGTAGGACACCTGTGGATTTTGTAGGAACCAGTGATTAATTTTAATGGGAAAAGCGTTCTGGTTCTCTTCAGTACGTTTTTGTTTCAAGTTTCTTGACATGATTTATGTTTTATGTTGAGGACTGAATTTGCGGGTAGAAATGACTCTAATTGCGGTTGAATTCTTCAACTGCTGTTTTAATACTTTTGTGTGGAATCCTTTTGATCATTCACTTGAATTGGATGGGGCAATGATACATCTAAGCTTGTAGGTTGCTGGACATGAGTCTGTTTTATGCTAGGAGTTATGTATGTTTTCTTGTTGGACATGAATCTGTTTTAAGCTTGTGGATAACTAACGTATGTTAGGAAAAACTTTTTAACCTTACAAAGTTTAGCTAATATGTCTATAGAGAGTTCCGAAGTATTTTTAGGGCGCATTTCTTTTTTGGGGAGTGATCATTTCAGCATGATACTTATTGTGGAAATTGAGTTGGAAGTTTGAATGCTTTGATAGTTTGATACTATTGATGAAATGGTAGAACCAATGTCATTTCTAGTAGTAGAGCGAAGGTCATTTCTAGGCTTCAGTAGCAGAACCAAGGACATTTGTAGGCCTAGAAAAAATGTATTTCCTTTCTCTTAGCCACTAGGGTCATTATGCTTATTCTGCTTTTGCATTTCTTTCTATCGTGTGATTCATTTTCTTCTCCTTTTCATTTTTCTTAAAAATTTTCCATTTCCTTATGTATTCCATTTCCCAATATATGCTTCTTGCCTTGTAGCCTCGTTTATGTGTCATAGTAAAACTTTTCTTTGGTTCTGAAGTTCTACATAGTTCCTTTCTAATTGGACATTGTTGAGATTCCTTTTCGTTAGATATTATGCTTTCTAATTGGCACAAATACATTTACCCTCCTGTGTTTTACTGCTTAGTACGTTATGCCTCCTATTTTAAACATGGACTTATTACCCCCTTTGACCACCAGTCAAAAGAGCTTAGAATTCAAAATAACTTTTTTACTCCTGTATTATGATGATAACACCACAATCGTACACGTTGCATCTTTTAAGACAAAATACTCTTTTAGTCTTTTGTTGACTAAAATATATTAAACCCCTATATTTTTTTTGCTTCATTTCATTATGTCTTCTATTTAAAAATAAAAATTATTTTAAATATGGGTTGCATTTTGACCGTTAATAAATAAAAAAAGAAAAATTACTAAAAATACCATTGGCTTTACAATTGTACTTCATGACCATTAATTTATGGACCGTTTAAAATACTTGTTGTCCAATCAACATTCTTCTATTAGGTGCATGTTTGTAGGGATGCTAGTCCAGAAAATGGGGAATATCACTGACTCTTGATTTGGAAGAGTCCAACTTTTGAGTAATAGTAGTTTTCTGTAGTTTCAGTATTATGGATTGTCTTTTGCTTAGACATTTAAGTTATTATTCCACTATCTTTTTTTATTTTTTTTTCATAAATTAATGACCATGAATTACAATTGTGAAGACAATGGTATTTTAAGTAATTTTTTTCTTTTTTATTTATTAACAATCAAAATGTAATCCATGCTTAAATAATTTTTCTTTTTGAAATAGAGGCTATACTGAAATAAAGCAAAAAAAAAAGGGTTTTAATGTATTTTAGTCAACAAAAGACTAACAAGGTATTTTTGTCCAAAAAAAATCAACATGTACAGTTATGGTGATGTCATCATAATAAAGGGTAAAAAAAAGTCTTTTTGAATTCTACACTCCTTTAACTGGTGGTCAAATTGAGTAATAAGTCCATTTTTAAAATAGAAGGGAGTATAACATACCAAGAGGTAAAACATAGGGGGTTAAATGTTTGCCTTTCTAATTTGATTTTGTCTCCTAATAGAGAGTCAAAGCATGTTATGTAGAGTAAACTATTATCAAGAGTTGCTTTCTTTTCTTGTATTTGTTGAATCTGTGATCCTCTGGTTTGGAGTTGTTTCATTTGGTTATTGGATGGCTAAAGGATCGTGCATATCTTGGTATTTTCATAATCTCTTATGTGGGAAGGTTTACATCTTTCGAGAATATTGTCATGATAGGTCAAGTAAGAAATTTACTTTTATTGTTAGTTTAAAAGCATGTGAAGCTCATTTGTTTGTCCATTTTACATATGGTGTTGGTACACCCAATTCCACTGGGTATTGGCTTAGGACACGCCTACTTCCATTAACAATTAAATTATTGGATCTCGTTTTCGGAACTCAACTCTTGCTCTGATACTACAACTGTTGGACCCCGATTCCAGAGCCCAACATTCGGAGTCATAAATCATGAGCGTATTGCCCTGTAGGGTTATTTCAATAAACCCTCATTAGCCATTAGCCATTATCCCACAAGGGTGGTGTTCCCACACCAGTCAAACATCATAAACAAACTCATTTTCCCACTTTAGCACAGATTTTGGGAAATCTCAAACTAGAATTACAAATTGATTTTTTCAAAACATTTGTTCCCCTTTGTCTTAAGTTTCTAATGACACCAAGATCATTTCGGGCTGTTATAACTCGAACATTTTCGGACTGTTAGTAAACTGAAACAGTACACTATACTCAACTTTCATCAAGAATTTGAAAGTCTTAGGGACTGACTTAAAATTTAATTCCTTTAGATAATTTATAGCTCTATGTCTCTAATTTATTTAGAGACAAGAATCATCTCATTAGGAGGTCGGATAATAAAGTTATAGCCGAAAGAATCAAACAAGGTTTTGTCCTCAATCATATTGAGCCTGTCTCAGGACAATCGACATAACTTTTTTTATAGATATCGGATCAAGGTTATTCTTGGACGGTTTAAAAGAGGACCTATAGATCTACAACTTTCATGAAGACCTTGATGATAGATTCTGTCATCTAGAAGGTCAAAATTAGACCAGACGATAGGATAAAACGACCCCAGACAAAAGGTCAGACAAAACCCTACGAAAGGCCAGATGATTTGGGACAATTGCCATAACTTTGTATATATATCAACTATTCATGTTCAAAAACCATCTGCTCAAGTTGATAATCATCTCAAGTTGACAACTTCTTCAAGTATATCTGATTCCAACTCAATATCATGTATACACAATTCATATTTCATTAACATAAAAAGAATAAAGTTTTACAAATCTTTTATGGCATTCCAAGTTACATTGCATCATCGTCTTACATCTCAAATTACAAAAGATTCTTGCACAAATAAACTTGAAATGCGACTAAAACATTGTGCTTTCCCAAAACCAAATCAAAATACAAAATAGCAATTTGAAGTAATTTCCTTAGGCTCTTGATCACTTGATCTCTTAGCTATCACCTGAAGATGAGACAGAAAGGGGGTGAGCTTGAAGACTGGTGGGTAACAGTTTATAACGAAAATTAAGCAAAACTTTTGAAATGTTCATTGGTCAATATAAAATTTAAATTGAAATCATAATTTGTATCGTTCTCAAAATCTTAACTAAAGTGCACGAATTACAAAACATGAATACATCAAACTTGTCAACATAACATAAGCACGTAAGCACATCAGAATTGTTTGGGTAGATCCAAAACAAAACGTACTACACATTTCCCATAAGGGTTCTGCGTAGCTGTGAACAGAACCTACTAACGCAATCCCACATAATGGTTTTGCTTAGTCGTGAACTTATAGGAATCCATGAAGGAACTCCATGCCACTAGCGGGAGAAGCCTTTAACTTGGTCAACGTGTACGTGACTTAACTTAGGGGACCACCACAAACCCACATAACACGTATTTCATAACTTATAAACGTGTTGCCCAAAATGAAATTTTTTCGAGATATCCTTGCAAAAATTATTTCCATTTTTCATTTCATAAATCAATAACACAATTCATATACCAATCATGTAGCACTTTCTCACCACATTCAAAGAGCAATAAATGCACATTTATGATGCAATTGAAATCATTAAATTTATTTAATTCAAAGAAAACATTAGTGACTTATTTTCTCTATTATAGCATTTACCCACCTTGATTTCCTTACTTAAAGACTTGCTCAAAATGTGCCTTTCCTTTTGTTCTTCTTGCCTCTTTTGATCCTCTTATACAATAGCAAAAACTCTCACTCAATAGGGTTTTCAATTGAAAATTTCACAAGACACAATCACTAAAATTTGTTCTAGAATACTTAAACCCATGTTTTTTTTAAAATTTCATTAACTAAATTCCTTCCAAAAATTCAAAAGATTCAAAATAATTTTACCTTGATTCTTCACCAAATGAAGAGATCTTTGGCTCAAAATAAAAGTTCTTCTCATCCTCTACCTTTTTCTTTTCTTGAACAACCTCAAAATCTCTCTTAAAACCAAGAAATGTTGAAACCCTAACTATCTTTCCTTCTTTTCTCTCCTCTCTACTGAAACTCTCTTTTTTCTCTCTTCTATTTTCTTTTTTCACTCTTCTCTCCTTCAAATCACGTTTTTCTTTCTTAAAGTAACAAGACAATATTTCTTCTTCCATTTCGACCTTTAATGAGTCCAAAATGTATATTTTACCCTTCTTTATAGGCTTATGTTCTTTTAACCTTAAGTGTCTTGCCAAAAATATCTTTGAATATTCTTATAACTTAAACACTTTAATTCTATTAACCCATGCAATAAATCCTACTAATTGTGACAAAATTAAATAACTCCAAAAATTAATCCATCAAAACCTCATAATTTATTAAATCATGCTTAACTTCAATAAAAAAAATTCAGGGGCCAACAACAAGAGTTGGGTTTCGGGAATGGGATCTAATATTTGCTCTGATACCATAAATGTTGGATCCCGTTTTTTGAACCCAACTATTGCTCTGATATCACAACTGTTGGACCCCGATTCCTCAGCCCAACATTCGGAGTCATAAACCGTGAGCGTATTACCCTATAGGGTTATTTCAATGAACCCTCATTAGCCATTATCCCACAAGGGTGGTGTGTTCACACCAGTCAAACATTAGAAACAAACTCATTTTCTCACTTTAGCACAAATTTTGGGAAATCTCAATCTAGAATTATAAATTGATTTCGTCAGAATATTTGTTCCCCCTTTGTATTAAGTTTCTAATGACACCAAGATCATTCCATTTGATTCAGAAATCTGAAAGTTATAACTCAAACATTTTTAGATTGTTATTAAACTGAAACAGTACACTATACTCAACTTCCATCCAGAATTTGAAAGTCTTAGGGACTGACTTAAAATGTAATTCGTTTAGATAATTTGTAGATCTATAAGTCCTCTTTCAAATCGTCCAAGAATGACCTTGATCCGATATCTTTAGAGAAAGTTATGCCAATTGTCTCAAATGGTTTGGCCTTTCGTCGGGTTTCGTCTAACCTTTCGTTTAGGATCGTCTTACCCTATCGTCTGGTCTAATTTTGACTCTCTAGATGACAAAATTTATCGTCAAGGTCTTCATGAAAGTTGTAAATCTATAAGTCCTCTTTCAAACTGTCCAAGAATGATCTTGATCCGATATCTATAGAGAAGGTTATGCCGATTGTCCCGAGACAGGTTCAATATGATTGAGGACAAAACCTTGTTTGATTCTTTCGGTCATAACTTTATTATCCGACCTCCTAATGAGATGATTCTTATCTTTAAATAAACTAGAGATATAGAGCTATAAATTATCTGAAGGAATTAAATTTTAAATCAGTCCTTAAGACTTTCAAATTTTAGATTGAAGTTGAGTATAGTGTACTGTTTTAGTTTAATAACAGTCCAAAAATGTTCGAGTTATAATTTTCAGATTTTTGAACTAAATGGAATGATCCTGGTGTTATTAGAAACTTAAGACAAAGGGGGAACAAATGTTCTGAAGAAATCAATTTGTAATTCCAGTTTGAGATTTCCTAAATTCTGTGCTGAAGTGGGAAAATGAGTTTGTTTATGATGTTTGATTGGTGTGGGCACACCACTCTTGTGAGATAATGGCTAATGAGGGTTCATTGAAATAACCCTATAGGATAATACGCTCACGATTATGACTCTGAATGTTGGGCTCCGGAATCAGGGTCCAACAGTTGTGGTATTAGAGTAAGAATTGGGTTTCGAAAACGGAATTCAACATAAATGACCATTTCACATAGAGAAGAAATTGTTAATTCCATTGAAAGTCTTGGCTCGGAACAAGGAAAACATTAATATGAAAAGTTGATATTGTGTTTGAATTTTAACTGTGTATGATATTTCATATTCTACTTACCACTAACCAGTAATTTGTTAGGTTTTCTTAGCCCATTAGCAATTAATCAATGAGGTGGTTTATGATTCAGAATGTGTGAACCAATTATTACAAATCAAAATTTTAGCAACCGAATGTAGATGTGGGAAAATTTTCTACTATTTTGATTTTTGTCACAGTTCTCGATGGAAATGGATTTCATATCTCAAGCTTCTGGTAGTTTGGAAAATCCATTTTGGCACAAGCATATAAGAAGTGCTATGTTTTTGTTATGGTCCCCTGTTTGGGATCTAGTTACAGGACGATTGATGGTAAAATCAACGTGTGAGGTATGAAGCGGCCAATGTTTTCTAGACTTCCTGCCTTTAGGACCTATGGTGAATTGTAAAGAAAATAAAGGCTCGTTAAATGAGAGAACCTTTCAATCTCTTAATGATAGAATTTGGATGTTGAAAATTTTCAGATCCCACTTCCATTTTGAATTCCAGCTTAAGTACACAAAGGAAAATAACAACTTCCTACAAAGCAGGAGCCACTACACTATTTGCTGAGTAATTAATTAAAATGGAACAAAACAAAAGGAAATAACTGAAAACACAGTTGGTATTCTTTGACTACTTTGACTCCTCTCCCTCCAGCCACATCTCTGATACATGATTCCTTTGGCAAACTTGTCATTACAAGGCAGCATTTCCATAGCTGGGTTTGTGCGCATAACACCACCGCCCCCATTAAAATTGTGCTTGTCCTCAAGCACAAAAGAAGGATATCTGCTGCGAAAGGAAGAAATATCTTCCTATGAAGCCTCCGCGGGGGATAATCCCTCCCAATGCACTAGCACTTGAGGCTAACCCTTGTGAAGTTGTGAATCAAGAGTAGCCTGTGGATTTGTATGTATTTCTCCCTTGGAAAGAACAGGTAAGGAAGGCTCAATAGGAATAGATGTACCATGAAAGGGCTTGAGACAAGAGGCGTGAAACACAGGATGTAATTTCAAAGTAGGTGGAAGGGCGAGCTTGTTGGACACATTACCCACCTTAGCAATAATTGGAAAAGGTCCACAATAACGAGCAAAGAGCTTATAATACCTCTTGGAAGTCAAGCTAATTCGGCGATAAGGTTGGAGTTTGAGAAGCACGAGGTCGCCAATCTGAAAATGAACTGGACGATGCTTGGAATCATAAACAACCTTCATGGCAGTTTGAGCCTATAGAAGGTGATCTCGTAAGTCTAAAAGCACCATGGCCCATGCTTTTAACGCTTGATCTACCGCTTCAAGTTTAGCCAAACCTGGACAATAAGAAAGCATTTTTTGCAAAGGGTGCCCATAAACAAGCTCGAATGGAGTGGCCTTGAGAGAGGAATGATAGCTGGTATTATAACAATATTCTACTCATGACAACCATTGAAACCAACGACGGGGACGATCGCTAGTAAAGCAACGTAGATACATTTCAATGGTGCGATTGACAACTTTAGTTTGCCCATCACTTTGGGGATGATCGGTTGAGCTGAAGTTGAGCATAGTGCCACTTAAACGAAACAAAAAGAACTAGTAAATGCAACGTCCCTATCGCTCACCATCGTTTCTGGCAAGTCATGGAGTTTGATGATATTATCAAAAAACAATCAAGCATCACTCACCACTGTGTAAGGATGAGAAAGTGCCAAAAGATGGGAATATTTAGAAAAACGATCAACCACAACCAACAAGACATTTTTCCCTTGTCAGGTGAGCAACCCCTCAATAAAATCTAATGAGGTGTCAAATCATGTTTGGAGAGGAATTGGTAAAGGTTGAAGAAGGCCCGGTGGATGTAAGTGTTCGGATTTATGACGCTAGCAAGTGAGGCACTGTTGTACATAAGTTTGAATAGTGGCTTTCATTCCCTTCCAATAGAAGTCTTTGGCAACCCGATGAAGAGTCTTTTGGTAACCTTCATGATTGCTATCATGAATTGAAGAGATGACATTAAGTAAACTCTGTTTTTAAAGAAAATGAGGCCATTTGTATATTTCCAAGGCATTTGAAGCTTCATCTGTCCATTGGAAGGATCCTTTCCGCAACATTGCAGTCAAAGGAGCTGTAATGGTTCCATAATCCTGTACAAATTTACGATAATACCTTGTGAATCCTAAAAATCCACGCAATCCTTTCACGGTGCTTGGTTTTGGCCACTCTTCCATTGCAGCAATCTTAATTTGTCTACTGCAACCCCCTTGTCTGAGATGATGTGTCCCAGATAGGAGACTACTTGTTAGGCAATGAGACACTTGGAGTGTCTTAGGAAAAGTTGGTGATTTTGGAGCAAAATGAAAACTTGCCGGAGGTGCTCTAGATGATCTACCCAAGACTTACTGTAGACAAGTATATCATAAAAAAACATAAGAATAAACTATCTCAGGTAAGATTGGAATACCTCATTGATTAATGCATGGAAGCTACTCGGGGTGTTAGTGAGGCCAAATGGCATAACCAGGAATTCAAAGTGGCCATGATGAATTCGGAAAGCTGTCTTTTCCACATCTGCTGGACACATTCCGATTTGGTGGTATCCGGAGCATAGGACCAACTTGGTGAAGTATTTAGCTCCATGTAATTCTTCCAAGAGCTCCTCGATCATCGGTATAGGAAATTTATCCTTAATGGTTTTCAAGTTTAAGGCCCAGTAATCCACACAAAACTACCAAGCATGATCAACTTTAGAAACAAGGAGAACAGTTGATGAATAAGGAGACTGACTAGGCCGTATAATGCCATGTTCTAACATCTCTCGACACTGCTTTTCAATTTCATCTTTTTGTGCATGTAGATATCGATAGGGCCTGACTGCTATTGGAATAGTTCCTGGCTCTAAATTGATGTGGTGGTCATGAGTTTGAGCAGGAGGAAGCCCTCGGGGTTCTTGAAATACTGATGCAAACTTTGTGAGAAGTGGTTCAATTCCATCTCAAAATTTGACGCCACTTCGATGACTTTTAGTTGTGAATTTGTTGAAGGCGAACTATCAATGCAGTTCTAGAACTCTGCAATGCCTTTTAAAAGTCATTGTTTGCGATTTAAAATCCCAAAATATTGGATCCAACGACTACAGCCATTGCATTCCCAACACCCCATCAATTCCATTCAAGGTAAGCAAGAAAAATCCAAGTAAATAAGGTAGTGTCCCAAAGTAAGCGGAACCCCACAACACTGACCTGGGCTTTTTAGTGTGCTGCCATTCGCCATGGTGACGAAGTTTCTCTACCGGTTCCCATGGTAACCTTAATTTGCTGACCCATCTTGAATCTAAGAAATTATGGGTACTTCCGGTGTTGATTAGCAGCATTAGAGAGTGATTCCCCCTGATTCCTTGGATTTTCATGGTTCGACATCTTGCCATTTTGTTGTTGATGGCATACAGTGAGACTTTCGGGTCTAATTCTCCTTCTTCCTTGTCACCTTGCAGAGATTCATCAACACCATCAAGCCAAAATAGCCGTTTGCATTAGTCGCCCCTGTATAGACTTCATCGCAGTTAAAACATAGCCTGCTTGCCTTTGATCCTCCATCTCTGCTCGGGTTAGGCGCTTGAAGTTTTTCTGATTTGGAAAATTGGCTATCGTGCTTAGTGTTGGTTTTGCTGATGTTGGTATGGGTCTTTTTGGGCTTCCTCTCCTTTCAAACAGTCAGGCTAGGCTCATTGCACCAATTAGATCCCGAGGTTGGTGTAACTCCACTTCTACCGCTATATACTCCTATAAGCCACTGATAAATATCTCGACTTCCTGCTCGGTGGTGGATTCGTATCATAATCATTCCAAGATGAATATGATCTAATCCTTCTTCTTTAAGTTTCTTATACGATTCTTCTGTTATCATAGGCATTTCTTCTTGATCTTCTCCTATGATCAACTTTCTTTCTTCAGAGTTATGTTGATATACTCTATTCCTTGGTTCTTTCCAATTTGAAGTATATAGTACCTCAGCTGGTACCATTGATGCCCTCT
>JAOSBP010000009.1:16526571-16543197 GCA_027563825.1 Erythroxylum mucronatum
TGCCCTTGATACATTCTTACAACATTAACACTTAAATGCAATCAACCTATGACATAAAATCTTACCAATATTGACATAAATAATTAGTTCCCAAAAATTAATCCATCAAACCTCATAATTCATTTAAATAATGCTTAATTCAACAAGAAAATTTACGGGGGCCAACACTTCTTCTGTGTTTTGCACTTCTTCGGTGTTTCTCCACTTTTTCTGTGTTTTGCGCTTCTTGTTTCTCCACTTCTTCCATGTTTTGCGCTTTTTCTATGTTTCCACTTCTTATGTGTTTTGTGCTTCTTCTGTGTTTTGCGTTTCTTCTGTGTTTTGCACTTCTTTTGTGTTTTGTACATCTTCTGTGTTTTGCACTTCTTCTAGCGCTTCTTCTGTGTTTTGCGTTTCTTCAGTGTGTTGCCCTTCTTCTATGTTTTATGCTTCTTCTGTGTTTTGCACTTCTTCTGTGTGTTGCGCTTCTTCTGTGTTTTGCGCATCTTCTTTGTTTTGCGCATCTTCTGTGTTTTACGTGTCTTTTGCGTTTTGTGCTTCTTCTGTGTTTCTCCATTTCTTCTGTGTTTTCCACTTCATCTGTGTTTTGTGCTTCTTCTGTGTTTCTCCACTTCTTCTATGTTTCACTATTTTTTCTATGTTTTGCGATTCTGTATTTCTCCACTTCTTCTGTGTTTTGCGCTTCTTCTGTGTTTTACGCATCTTCTGTGTTTTGCGCTTCTTCTGTATTTTGTGCATTTTCTGTGTTTTACGCATCTTCTGTGTTTTATGCTTCTTCTGTGTTTTACGCATCTTCTCTGTTTTGCGCTTCTTCTCTGTTTTGCGCATCTTCTCTGTTTCTCCACTTCCTCTGTGTTTTGTGATTCTTCTGTGTTTTGCAGTTCTTCTGTGTTTTGCACTTCGTCTGTGTTTTTTGGTTCTTTTGTGTTTTTCACTTCGTCTGTGTTTTACGCTTCTTCGGTGTTTCTCCACTTCTTCTGTGTTTTGCGCTTCTTGTTTCTCCACTTATTCTGTATTTTGTGCATCTTCTGTGTTTTGCCCTTCTTCTGTGCTTTGCGCCTATTCTGTGTTTTGCGCATCTTTTGTGTTTTGCGCTTCTTCTGTGTTTTGTGCTTCTTCTGTGTTTTCCACTTCTTCTGTGTTTTGCGTTTCTTCTGTGTTTTGCGTTTCTTCTGTGTTTTGCGCATCTTCTGTGTTTTGCTCTTCTTCTGTGTTTTGCGAATCTTCTGTGTTTTACACATTTTTTTTGTTTCTACACTTCTTTTGTGTCTTGTACTTCTTCTTTGTTTCACCACTTTTTCTTTGTTTTGTGATTCTTCTGTGTTTCTCCACTTCTTCTGTGTTTTGTACTTCTTCTTTGTTTTACGCTTCTTCTGTGTTTCTACACTTCTTCTGTGTTTTGCACTTCTTCTGTGTTTTGCGTATCTTCTGTGTTTTGCGCATCTTCTGTGCTTTGCGCTTCTTCTGTGTTTCTCCACTTCTTCTGTGTTTTGTGATTCTTCTTTGTTTTGCGCTTCTTCTGTGATTTGTGCTTCTTCGGTGTTTCTCCACTTCTTTTATGTTTTGCGCATCTTCTGTGTTTTGCATTTCTTCTGAGTTTTGCGCTTCTTCTGAGTTTTGCGCATCTTCTGTATTTTGCGCTTCTTCTATGTTTTGCGCTCCATCTATGTTTCTCCACTTCTTCTATGTTTTTTGGTTCTTCTGCGTTTTGCGCTTCTTCTGTGTTTTGCACTTCTTCTGTGTTTCTCTACTTCTTATGTGTTTTGCGCATCTTCGGTGTTTCGCGCATCTTCTGTATTTTGCGCTTTTCTGAGCTTTGCGCTTCTTTTTTCCTTTGCGCTTCTTCTCTGGTTTGCGCTTCTTCTATATTTTACGCTGCTTCTGTGTTTTGCGCATCTTCTATGTTTTGGCTTTTGTGTTTTTCGCATCTTCTGTGTTTTGTGCTTCTTCTGTGTTTTGCGCATCTTCTGTGTTTTGTTCTTGTTCTGTGTTTCTCCACTTCTTCTGCGCTTTGTGGTTCTTTTGTGCTTTGCGCTTCTTGTGTGTTTTGCGATTCTTTGGTGTTTCTCCATTTCGTCGGCATTTCTACACTTCTTTTGTGTTTTGCGCATCTTCTGTGTTTTGCGCTTCTTCTGTGTTTTGTTCTTGTTCTGTGTTTCTCCACTTCTTCTGCGTTTCGTGGTTCTTTTGTGCTTTGTGCTTCTTCTGTGTTTTGCGATTCTTCGGTGTTTCTCCATTTCTTCGACGTTTCTCCACTTCTTTTGTGTTTTGCGCATCTTCTATGTTTTGCGCTTCTTCTGTGTTTTGCGCATCTTCTATGTTTTGCTCATCTTCTGTATTTTGTATATTTTCTATGTTTTGCGCTTCTTCTTTGTTTTACGCATCTTCTGTATTTTACGCATTTTCTGTGATTCTACACTTCTTTTGTGTCTTGTACTTCTTCTGTGTTTCACCACTTTTTCTGTCTTTTGAGATTTTTCTGTGTTTCTACACTTCTTCTGTGTTTTGCACTTCTTCTGTGTTTTGCACATCTTTTGTGTTTTTCACTTTTTCTGTGTTTTGCGCTTCTTCTGCGTTTTACGCTTCTTATGTGTTTTGCACATCTGCATTTTTGCCCTTCTTGTGTGTTTTGTGGTTCTTTTATGTTTTGCGTTTCTTCTGTGTTTTGCGCTTCTTCTGTGTTTTTCGCATCTTCTGTGTTTTGCACTTCTTTCGTGTTTCTCCACTTCTTCTTTGTTTTGTGGTTCTTCTATGTTTTGCGCCTCTTTTGTGATTTGCGTTTCTTCAGTGTTTCTCCACTTCTTCTGTGTTTTGTGCATCTTCTGTGTTTTGCACATCTTCTGAGTTTTATGCTTCTTCTGTATTTTCCGCTTCTTCTGTTTTTCTCCATTTCTTCTGTGTTTTCCACTTCGTCTGTGTTTTGAGCTACTTCTGTATTTTTCGCTTCTTCTGTGTTTCTTCACTTCTTCTATGTCTTGCACTTCTTTTGTGATTCACCACTTTTTTGTGTTCTGTGATTCTGTATTTCTCTACTTCTTCTGTGTTCTGCGCTTGTTATGCATTTTACGCATCTTCTGTGTTTTGCGCTTCTTATGTATTTTGTTCATTTTCTGTGTTTTGCGCATCTTCAGTGTTTTACGCTTCTTCTGTGTTTTGTGCAACTTCTCTGTTTTGCGCTTCTTCTTTATTTTGCGCATCTTCTGTGTTTCTCCACTTGTGCATCTCCTATGTTTTGGTGCTCTTCTGTGTTTTGCGCTTCTTCGCTGTTTCTCCACTTCTTCTGTGTTTTGCACATCCTCTGTGTTTTGCAATTCTTCTGAGTTTTACGCTTCTTCTGTGTTTTGTGCTTCTTCTGTGTTTTGCACGTCTTCTGTGTTTTGCGCTTCTTCTGTGTTTTGCGCTTCTTCTGTGTTTTGCGTATATTCTGTGTTTCTACACTTCTTCTCTGTCTCGCACTTCTTCTGTGTTTCACCACTTTTTCTGTGTTTTGTGATTCTTCTGTGTTTCTTCACTTCTTCTGTGTTTTGCGCTTCTTCTGTGTTTTGCGCTTCCTTTGTGTTTTGCGCTTCTTCTTTGTCTTGTGCATCTTCTGTGTTTTGCGTTTCTGCTGTGTTTTACGAATCTTCTATGTTTTGCGCTTCTTCTGTATTTTGCGCTTCTTCTGTGCTTTGCGCTTCTTCTGTGTTTCTCCACTTGTTCTGTGTTTTGTGGTTCTTCTATGTTTTGCGCTTCACCTGTGATTTGCGCTTCTTCAGTGTTTCTCCACTTCTTCTATGTTTTGCGCATCTTTTGTGTTTTGCTCTTCTTCTAAGTTTTGCGCTTCTTCTGGGTTTTGCGCTTCTTCTGTGTTTTTCGCTTCGTCTGTGTTTTATGCATTTTCTGTGTTTTGCGCTTCTTCTGTGTTTTGCCCTTCTTCGGTGTTTCTCCACTTCTTCTGTGTTTTGGACTTCCTGTTTCTCCAATTCTTCTATGTTTTGCACTTTTTCTGTGTTTTCCACTTCTTATTTATTTTGTGCTTCTTCTGTGTTTTTCGCTTCTTCTGTGTTTTGCGCTTCTTCTATGTTTTGTACATCTTCTGTGTTTTGCGCTTCTTCTGGCGCTTTTTCTGCATTTTTCTCTTCTTCATTGTGTTGCGTTTCTTTTGTGTTTTGTGCTTCTTCTGTGTTTTGCACTTCTTCTGTGTGTTGCGCTTCTTCTGTGTTTTGGGCTTCTTATGTGTTTTACGCTTCTTCTGTATTTTGCGCTTCTTTTGTGTTTCTCCATTTCTTCTGTGGTTTCCCCTTCTTCTGTGTTTTATGCTTCTTTAGTGTTTCTCCACTTCTTCTGTGTCTTGCACTTCTTTTGTGTTTCACCACTTTTTCTGTGTTTTGCGATTCTGTATTTCTCTACTTCTTCTGTGATCTGGTCTTGTTCTGCGTTTTACGCATCTTCTGTGTTTTGTGCTTCTTATGTATTTTGTGCATTTTTTGTGTTTTGCGCATCTTCTGTGTTTTACGCTTCTTCTGTGTTTTGCGCATCTTCTGTGTTTTGCACTTCTTTGTTTTGCGCATCTTCTCTGTTTTGTGCTTCTTCTTTGTTTTGTGCATTTTCTGTGTTTTGCGCATCTTCCGTGTTTTACGCTTCTTCCGTGTTTTGTGCAACTTCTTTATTTTGGTGTTCTTCTATGTTTTGCGCTCTTCGGTGTTTCTCCACTTCTTCTGTGTTTTGCACATCTTCTGTGTTTTGCAATTCTTCTGAGTTTTACGCTTCTTATGTGTTTTCCGCTTCTTCTGTGTTTTGCATGTCTTCTGTGTTTTGCGCATCTTCTGTGTTTTGCGCTTTTTCTGTGTTTTGCGCTTCTTCCGTGTTTTGCGCATCTTCTCTATTTTGCGCTTCTTCTATGTTTTGCGCATATTCTGTGTTTCTACACTTCTTCTGTTTTTCACCACTTTTTCTGTGTTTTGTGATTATTCTGTGTTTCTCCACTTCTTCTGTGTTTTGCGCTTCTTCTGTGTTTTGCGCTTCCCCTGTGTTTTGCGCTTCTTCTGTGTCTTGCGCCTCTTCTTTGTCTTGCGCATTTTCTGTGTTTTGCGTTTCTGCTGTGTTTTGCGCATCTTCTATGTTTTGCGCTTCTTCTGTGTTTTGCGCTTCTTCTGTGTTTTTGCGCTTCTGCTGTGTTTCTCCACTTGTTCTGTGTTTTGTGGTTCTTCTATGTTTTGCGCTTCACCTGTGATTTGTACTTCTTCGGTGTTTCTCCACTTCTTCTGTGTTTTGCCCATCTTCTGTGTTTTGCTCTTCTTCTGAGTTTTGCGCTTCTTCTGGGTTTGGCGCATCTTCTGTGTTTTTTGCTTCTTCTGTGTTTTACGCATCTTCTGTGTTTTGCGCTTCTTCTGTGTTTTGCCCTTATTCGGTGCTTCTCCACTTCTTCTGTGTTTTGCACTTCTTGTTTCTCCAATTCTTCTATGTTTTGCGCTTTTTCTGTGTTTTCCACTTCTTCTGTGTTTTGCGCTTCTTCTGCGCCTCTTCTGCGTTTTGCCCTTCTTCAGTGTGTTGCGCTTCTTTTGTGTTTTGTGTTTCTTCTGTGTTTTACACTTCTTCTGTGTGTTGCGCTTCTTCTGTGTTTTACGCTTCTTCTGTGTTTTGCTCATCTTATGTGTTTTACGCTTCTTCTGTATTTTGCGCTTCTTTTGTGTTTCTCCATTTCTTCTGTGGTTTCCCTTCTTCTGTGTTTTATGCTTCCTTAGTGTTTCTCCACTTCTTCTGTGTTTTGCACTTTTTCTGTGTTTTGCGATCTGTATTTCTTTACTTCTTCTGTGTTTTGCGCTTCTTCTGTGTATTACGCATCTTCTATATTTTGCGCTTCTTCTGTATTTTGTGCATTTTTTGTGTTTTACGGATCTTCTATGTTTTACGCTTCTTCTGTGTTTTGCACATCTTCTCTATTTTGCGCTTCTTCTGTGTTTTGCGCTTCTTCTAAGTTTCTCCACTTCCTCCGTGTTTTGTGGTTCTTCTATGTTTGGCGCTTCTTCTGTATTTTGTGCTTCTTCTGTGTTTTGCGCTTCTTCTGCGTTTTGCTCTTCTTCTATAATTTGCGCTTCTTCTATGTTTCGCGCTTCTTTTGTGTTTTGCGTCTCTTCTGTGTTTTGCGCATCATTTGTGTTTTGCACTTCTTCTGTGTTTCTCCACTTCTTCTGTGTTTTTTGGTTCTTCTATGTTTTGCGTTTCTTCTCTGATTTGCCCTTCTTCCGTGTTTCTCTCGTTTTGTGCATCTTTTGTGTTTTGCGCATCTTGTGCTTTTTGCGCATCTTCTGATTTTTGCGCATCTTCTGTGTTTTGCACTTCTTTTGTGTTTTACGCTTCATCTGTGATTTATGCTTCTTCTGTGTTTTGCACTTCTTCTGTGTTTTGCGCTTCTTCTGTGTTTTGCACTTCTTCTGTACTTTGCGCTTCTTCTGTGTTTTGTGCATCTTCTGTGTTTTGCGCTTCTTCTATGTGTTGGTGGTCTTATGTGTTTTGGGCTTCTTCTGTATTTTGGACTTCTTTTGTGTTTCTTCACTTCTTCTGTGTTTTCCTCTTCTTCTATATTTTACGTTTCTTCTGTGTTTTGCGCATTTTCAGCATTTTGCGCATCTTCTTTGTTTTACGCAACTTCTGTGTTTTGCGCTTTTTCTGTGTTTTGCGCTTTTTCTGCATTTTGTGCTTGTTCTTCGTTTTATGCTTCTTATGTGTTTCACGCATCTTTTGTATTTTTGCGCTTCTTCGGTGTTTCTTCACTTCTTCTATGTTTCGCACTTCTTCTGTGTTTTACGCTTCTTCTGTGCTTTGCCCTTCTTCTGTGTTTTGCGCATCTTCTGTGTTTTGTGTTTCTTCCGTATTTTGCGTTTCTTCTGTGTTTTGCGCTTCTTCTGTGTTTTGCACATCTTCTGTGTTTTGCGCATCTTCTATGTTTTACGTTTCTTCTGTGTATTACGCTTCTTCTGTATTTTGCGCATCTTTTGCGTTTTGTGCATCTTCTGTATTCTTTGGTTCTTCTGTGTTTTGCGCTTCTTCGGTGTTTCTCCACTTCTTCTGTGTTTTGCCTTTCTTATTTCCACTTCTTATGTGTTTTGTGCTTCTTATGTGTTTTGCGCTTCTTCTGTGATTTGAGCTTCTTCTGTGTTTCTCTCGTTTTGGGCATCTTCTGTGTTTTGCACTTCTTCTGAGTTTTGCGCTTCTTCTGTGTTTTGCGCATCTTCTATATTTTGTGCTTCTTCTGCGTCTTACACTTCTTCTGTATTTTGTGCATCTTCTGTGTTTTGCATTTCATCGATGTTTCTCCAGTTCTCCTGTGTTTTGTCGTTCTTCTGCGTTTTGCGTTTCGTTTATGCTTTGCGTTTCTTTGGTGTTTCTCCACTTCTACTGTGTTTTGCGCTTCTTGTTTCTCCACTTCTTCTGTGTTTTGTGTTTTTCTGTGTTTTCCACTTCTTATGTGTTTTGTGCTTCTTCTGTGTTTTACGCTTCTTTTGTGTTTTTCGCTTCTTCTATGTTTTGCACATTTTCTGTGTTTCGCGCTTCTTTCGTGTTTTGCACTTCTTCAGTATTTTGTGCATATTCTATGTTTTGTGCTTCTTCTGGAGTTTCTTCTATGGTTTGCGCTTCTTCTGTGTTTTGCTCTTATTCGGTGTTTCTTCACTTCTTCTGTGTTTTGCGCTTCTTCTGTGTTTTACACTTCTTCTGTGCTTTGCGCTTTTTCTGTGTTTTGCCCATCTTCTGTGTTTTGCGTTTCTTTTGTGTTTTACGCTTCTTCTGTGGTTCACGCTTCTTCTGCATTTTGCGTTTCTTCTGTGTTTTACGCATCTTCTGTGTTTTGCGCTTCTTCTGTGTTTTGCTCTTCTTCTATGTTTTGCACATCCTCTGTGTTTTGCGCTTCTTCTATGTGTTGGTTTTCTTATGTCTTTTGGGCTTCTTCTATGTTTTGGGCTTCTTCGGCGTTTCTTCACTTCTTCTGTGTTTTGTGCTTCTTCTGTGTTTTACGCTTCTTCTGTGCTTTGCACTTCTTCTGTGTTTTTGTGCTTCTTCTGTGTTTTGCGCTTCTTCTGTGTTTCACGCTTCTTCTGTGTTTTGTGCTTCTTTCGTGTTTTACGCATCTTCTGTGTTTTGCGCTTCTTCTGTGTTTTGGCCTTCTGGGTTTTTTGCATCTTCCGTGTTTTGCGCACCTTCTGTGTTTTGTGTGCTTGTTTTGTGTTTCTTCACTTCTTCTGTGTTTTGTGGTTCTTTTGTACTTTGCGCTTCTTCTGTGTTTCTCCATTTCTTCGGTGTTTCTCCACTTCTTCTGTGTTTTGCGCATCTTCTGTGTTTTGCGCTTTTTCTGTGTTTTGCGCATCTTCTTTGTTTTGCACATCTTCTGTGTTTTGCACATCTTCTGTGTTTTGCGTTTCTTCTTTATTTACGCATCTGCTGTGTTCTGTGCATTTTCTGTGATTCTACACTTTTTTTATTTCTTGTACTTCTTCTATGTTTCAACACTTTTTCTGTCCTTTGAGATTCTTCTGTGTTTCTCCACTTCTTCTGTGTTTTGCGCTTCTTCTGTGTTTTGCGCATCTTTTGTGTTTTTTTGCTTTATCTGTGTTTCGCGCTTCTTCTGCGTTTTGCTCTTCTTCTGCGTTTTATGCTTCCTATGTGTTTTGTGCCTCTTCTGCATTTTTGCGTTTCTTATGTGTTTTGTGGTTGTTTTGTGTTTTGTGTTTCTTCTGTGTTTTGCACATCTTCTGTGTTTTGTGCTTCTTCTATGTTTTGCGGGTCTTCTGTGTTTTGCGCTTCTTTTGTGTTTCTCCACTTCTTCTGTGTTTTGTGGTTCTTCTTCATTTTGCGCTTCTTTTGTGATTTGCACTTCTTCGGTGTTTCTCCACTTCTTCTGTGTTTTGCACATCTTCTGAGTTTTACGCTTCTTCTGTGTTTTGCACTTCTTCTATGTTTCTCCATTTCTTCTGTGTTTTCCACTTCGTCTGTGATTTGCGCTTCTTCTGTATTTTTTGCTTCTTCTGTGTTTCTCCACTTCTTCTGTGTCTTGCATTTCTTCTGTGTTTCATCACTTTTTTTGTGTTTTGCGATTCTGTATTTCTCCACTTCTTCTGTGTTTTGCGCTTGTTCTGTGTTTTACGTATCTTCTGTGTTTTGTGCTTCTTATGTATTTTGTGCATTTTCTGTGTTTTGCGTATCTTCCGTGTTTTACGCTTCTTCTGTGTTTTACGCATCTTCTCTGTTTTGCACTTCTTCTTTTTTTTGCGCATCTTCTATGTTTCTCCACTTGCGCATCTTCTGTGTTTTGGTGTTCTTCTGTGTTTTGCACTTCTTTGGTGTTTCTCCACTTCTTCTGTGTTTTGCGTATCTTCTGTGTTTTGCAATTCTTCTGAGTTTTACGCTTCTTCTGTGTTTTGAGCTTCTTCTGTGTTTTGCACATCTTCTGTGTTTTGCGCATCTTCTATATTTTGCGCTTTTTCTGTGTTTTACGCTTTTTCTGTGTTTTGGCATCTTTTGTATTCTGCGCATCTTCTATGTTTTGCGCATTTTCTGTGTTTCTATACATCTTCTGTGTCTTGCACTTCTTTTGTGCTTCACCACTTTTTCTGTGTTTTGTGATTCTTCTGTGTTTCTCCACTTCTTTTATGTTTTGTGCTTCTTCTGTGTTTCTACACTTCTTCTTTCTTTTACGCTTCTTCTGTGTTTTGCTCTTCTTCTGTGTTTTGCTCATCTTCTGTGTTTTGCGTTTCTGCTGTGTTTTGCGCATCTTCTATGTTTTGCGCTTCCTCTGTGTTTTGCACATCTTCTGTGCTTTGCGCTTCTTCTATGTTTCTCCACTTGTTCTGTGTTTTGTGGTTCTTCTATGTTTTGCGCTTCACCTGTGATTTGCGCTTCTTCAGTGTTTCTCCACTTCTTCTATGTTTTGCGCATCTTTTGTGTTTTGCTCTTCTTCTAAGTTTTGCGCTTCTTCTGGGTTTTGCGCTTCTTCTGTGTTTTTCGCTTCGTCTGTGTTTTATGCATTTTCTGTGTTTTGCGCTTCTTCTGTGTTTTGCCCTTCTTCGGTGTTTCTCCACTTCTTCTGTGTTTTGGACTTCCTGTTTCTCCAATTCTTCTATGTTTTGCACTTTTTCTGTGTTTTCCACTTCTTATTTATTTTGTGCTTCTTCTGTGTTTTTCGCTTCTTCTGTGTTTTGCGCTTCTTCTATGTTTTGTACATCTTCTGTGTTTTGCGCTTCTTCTGGCGCTTTTTCTGCATTTTTCTCTTCTTCATTGTGTTGCGTTTCTTTTGTGTTTTGTGCTTCTTCTGTGTTTTGCACTTCTTCTGTGTGTTGCGCTTCTTCTGTGTTTTGGGCTTCTTATGTGTTTTACGCTTCTTCTGTATTTTGCGCTTCTTTTGTGTTTCTCCATTTCTTCTGTGGTTTCCCCTTCTTCTGTGTTTTATGCTTCTTTAGTGTTTCTCCACTTCTTCTGTGTCTTGCACTTCTTTTGTGTTTCACCACTTTTTCTGTGTTTTGCGATTCTGTATTTCTCTACTTCTTCTGTGATCTGGTCTTGTTCTGCGTTTTACGCATCTTCTGTGTTTTGTGCTTCTTATGTATTTTGTGCATTTTTTGTGTTTTGCGCATCTTCTGTGTTTTACGCTTCTTCTGTGTTTTGCGCATCTTCTGTGTTTTGCACTTCTTTGTTTTGCGCATCTTCTCTGTTTTGTGCTTCTTCTTTGTTTTGTGCATTTTCTGTGTTTTGCGCATCTTCCGTGTTTTACGCTTCTTCCGTGTTTTGTGCAACTTCTTTATTTTGGTGTTCTTCTATGTTTTGCGCTCTTCGGTGTTTCTCCACTTCTTCTGTGTTTTGCACATCTTCTGTGTTTTGCAATTCTTCTGAGTTTTACGCTTCTTATGTGTTTTCCGCTTCTTCTGTGTTTTGCATGTCTTCTGTGTTTTGCGCATCTTCTGTGTTTTGCGCTTTTTCTGTGTTTTGCGCTTCTTCCGTGTTTTGCGCATCTTCTCTATTTTGCGCTTCTTCTATGTTTTGCGCATATTCTGTGTTTCTACACTTCTTCTGTTTTTCACCACTTTTTCTGTGTTTTGTGATTATTCTGTGTTTCTCCACTTCTTCTGTGTTTTGCGCTTCTTCTGTGTTTTGCGCTTCCCCTGTGTTTTGCGCTTCTTCTGTGTCTTGCGCCTCTTCTTTGTCTTGCGCATTTTCTGTGTTTTGCGTTTCTGCTGTGTTTTGCGCATCTTCTATGTTTTGCGCTTCTTCTGTGTTTTGCGCTTCTTCTGTGTTTTTGCGCTTCTGCTGTGTTTCTCCACTTGTTCTGTGTTTTGTGGTTCTTCTATGTTTTGCGCTTCACCTGTGATTTGTACTTCTTCGGTGTTTCTCCACTTCTTCTGTGTTTTGCCCATCTTCTGTGTTTTGCTCTTCTTCTGAGTTTTGCGCTTCTTCTGGGTTTGGCGCATCTTCTGTGTTTTTTGCTTCTTCTGTGTTTTACGCATCTTCTGTGTTTTGCGCTTCTTCTGTGTTTTGCCCTTATTCGGTGCTTCTCCACTTCTTCTGTGTTTTGCACTTCTTGTTTCTCCAATTCTTCTATGTTTTGCGCTTTTTCTGTGTTTTCCACTTCTTCTGTGTTTTGCGCTTCTTCTGCGCCTCTTCTGCGTTTTGCCCTTCTTCAGTGTGTTGCGCTTCTTTTGTGTTTTGTGTTTCTTCTGTGTTTTACACTTCTTCTGTGTGTTGCGCTTCTTCTGTGTTTTACGCTTCTTCTGTGTTTTGCTCATCTTATGTGTTTTACGCTTCTTCTGTATTTTGCGCTTCTTTTGTGTTTCTCCATTTCTTCTGTGGTTTCCCTTCTTCTGTGTTTTATGCTTCCTTAGTGTTTCTCCACTTCTTCTGTGTTTTGCACTTTTTCTGTGTTTTGCGATCTGTATTTCTTTACTTCTTCTGTGTTTTGCGCTTCTTCTGTGTATTACGCATCTTCTATATTTTGCGCTTCTTCTGTATTTTGTGCATTTTTTGTGTTTTACGGATCTTCTATGTTTTACGCTTCTTCTGTGTTTTGCACATCTTCTCTATTTTGCGCTTCTTCTGTGTTTTGCGCTTCTTCTAAGTTTCTCCACTTCCTCCGTGTTTTGTGGTTCTTCTATGTTTGGCGCTTCTTCTGTATTTTGTGCTTCTTCTGTGTTTTGCGCTTCTTCTGCGTTTTGCTCTTCTTCTATAATTTGCGCTTCTTCTATGTTTCGCGCTTCTTTTGTGTTTTGCGTCTCTTCTGTGTTTTGCGCATCATTTGTGTTTTGCACTTCTTCTGTGTTTCTCCACTTCTTCTGTGTTTTTTGGTTCTTCTATGTTTTGCGTTTCTTCTCTGATTTGCCCTTCTTCCGTGTTTCTCTCGTTTTGTGCATCTTTTGTGTTTTGCGCATCTTGTGCTTTTTGCGCATCTTCTGATTTTTGCGCATCTTCTGTGTTTTGCACTTCTTTTGTGTTTTACGCTTCATCTGTGATTTATGCTTCTTCTGTGTTTTGCACTTCTTCTGTGTTTTGCGCTTCTTCTGTGTTTTGCACTTCTTCTGTACTTTGCGCTTCTTCTGTGTTTTGTGCATCTTCTGTGTTTTGCGCTTCTTCTATGTGTTGGTGGTCTTATGTGTTTTGGGCTTCTTCTGTATTTTGGACTTCTTTTGTGTTTCTTCACTTCTTCTGTGTTTTCCTCTTCTTCTATATTTTACGTTTCTTCTGTGTTTTGCGCATTTTCAGCATTTTGCGCATCTTCTTTGTTTTACGCAACTTCTGTGTTTTGCGCTTTTTCTGTGTTTTGCGCTTTTTCTGCATTTTGTGCTTGTTCTTCGTTTTATGCTTCTTATGTGTTTCACGCATCTTTTGTATTTTTGCGCTTCTTCGGTGTTTCTTCACTTCTTCTATGTTTCGCACTTCTTCTGTGTTTTACGCTTCTTCTGTGCTTTGCCCTTCTTCTGTGTTTTGCGCATCTTCTGTGTTTTGTGTTTCTTCCGTATTTTGCGTTTCTTCTGTGTTTTGCGCTTCTTCTGTGTTTTGCACATCTTCTGTGTTTTGCGCATCTTCTATGTTTTACGTTTCTTCTGTGTATTACGCTTCTTCTGTATTTTGCGCATCTTTTGCGTTTTATGCATCTTCTGTATTTTGTGGTTCTTCTGTGTTTTGCGCTTCTTCGGTATTTCTCCACTTCTTCAGTGTTTTGCGTTTCTTATTTCCACTTCTTATGTGTTTTTTGCTTTTTATGTGTTTTGCGCTTCTTCTGTGATTTGCGCTTCTTCAGTGTTTCTCTCGTTTTGCGCATCTTCTGTGTTTTGCACTTCTTCTAAGTTTTTCACTTCTTCTGTGTTTTGCACATCCTCTGTATTTTGTGCTTCTTCTGCGTTTTACGCTTCTTTTGTATTTTGTGTATCTTTCGTATTATGTGCATCTTCTGTGTTTTGCACTTCATCGGTGTTTCTCCAATTCTTCTGTGTTTTGTCGTTCTTCTGCATTTTGCGCTTCGTTTGTGTTTTGCGTTTCTTTGGTGTTTCTCCATTTCTTCTGTGTTTTGCGCTTCTTATTTCTCCACTTCTTTTGTGTTTTGCGCTTTTCTGTGTTTTCCACTTCTTATGTGTTTTGTGCTTCTTCTGTGTTTTACGCTTCTTCTGTGTTTTTCGCTTCTTCTATGTTTTGCACATTTTCTGTGTTTTGCGCTTCTTCCGTGTTTTGTACTTCTTCAGTATTTTGCGCATGTTTTGTGTTTTGCGCTTCTTTTGGCGTTTCTTCTGTGGTTTGCGCTTCTTCTGTGTTTTGGTGTTCTTCTGTGTTTTGTGCTTCTTTTGTGTTTTGCTCTTATTCGGTGTTTCTTCACTTCTTTTGTGTTTTACGCTTCTTCTGTGTTTTACACTTCTTCTGTGCTTTGCGCTTTTTCTGTGTTTTGCCTATCTTCTGTGTTTTGCGCTTCTTTTGTGTTTTACGCTTCTTCTGTGGTTCACGCTTCTTCTGTGTTTTGCGTTTCTTCTGTGTTTTACGCATCTTTTGTGTTTTGCACTTCTTCTATATTTGGTGCATTTTCTGTGTTTTACGGATCTTCTATGTTTTACGCTTCTTCTTTGTTTTGCGCATCTTCTCTATTTTACGCTTCTTCAGTGTTTTGCGCTTCTTCTAAGTTTCTCCATTTCCTCCGTGTTTTGTGGTTCTTCTGTGTTTTGCGCTTCTTCTGTGTTTTGTGCTTCTTCTGTATTTTGCACTTCTTCTATGTTTTGCGCTTCTTCTGTGTTTCGCGCTTCTTTTGTGTTTTGCGTCTCTTCTGTATTTTGCGCATCTTCTGTGTTTTGCGCTTCTTCTGTGTTTCTCCACTTCTCTGTGTTTTGTGGTTCTTCTATATTTTACGCTTCTTCTCTGATTTGCACTTCTTCCGTGTTTCTCTCGTTTTGCGCATCTTCTGTGTTTTGCGCATCTTGTGCTTTTTGGGCATCTTCTGATTTTTGCGCTTCTTCTATGTTTTGCACTTCTTTTGTGTTTTATGCTTCATCTATGATTTATGCTTCTTTTGTGTTTTGCACTTCTTATGTGTTTTGCGCTTCTTATGTGTTTTGCGCTTCTACTGTACTTTGCGCATCTTCTGTGTTTTGTGCATCTTCTGTGTTTTGCGCTTCTTCTATGTGTTGGTTTTCTTCTGTGTTTTGGGTTTCTTCTGTGTTTCTTCACTTCTTCTGTGTTTTGCTCTTCTTCTGTATTTTACGCTTCTTCTGTGTTTTGCGCATTTTCAGCGTTTTGCGCATCTTCTGTGTTTTACGCAACTTCTGTGGTTTGCACTTTTTCTGTGTTTTGCGCTTTTTCTGCATTTTGCGCTTGTTCTTCGTTTTATGCTTCTTATGTGTTTCACGAATCTTTTGTACTTTTGCGCTTCTTCGGTGTTTCTTCACTTCTTTTATGTTTCGCACTTCTTAGGTGTTTTACGCTTCTTCTGTGCTTTGCCCTTCTTCTGTGTTTTGCGCATCTTCTGTGTTTTGTGTTTCTTATGTGTTTCACGCTTCTTCTGTGTTTTGCGCTTCTTCTGTGTTTTGCGCATCTTTTGTGTTTTGCGCATCTTTTGCGTGTTGTGCATCTTCTGTATTCTGTGGTTCTTCTGTGTTTTGCACTTCTTCGGTGTTTCTCCACTTCTTCTCTGTTTTGCGTTTCTTGTTTCCACTTCTTATATGTTTTGTGCTTCTTATGTGTTTTGTGCTTCTTCTGTGATTTGCGCTTCTTCAGTGTTTCTCTCGTTTTGGGCATCTTCTATGTTTTGCGCTTCTTCTGAGTTTTGCGTTTCTTCTATGTTTTGCGCATCTTCTGTATTTTGTGCTTCTTCTGCGTTTTACGCTTCTTCTGTATTTTGTGCATCTTTCGTATTTTGTGCATCTTTTGTGTTTTGCACTTCATCAGTGTTTCTCCAGTTCTTCTGTGTTTTGTCGTTCTTCTGCATTTTGTGCTTCGTTTGTGTTTTGTGTTTCTTTGGTGTTTCTCCACTTCTTCTGTGTTTTGCGCTGCTTGTTTCTCCACTTCTTCTGTGTTTTGCGCTTTTCTGTGTTTTCCACTTCTTATGTATTTTGCGCTTCTTCTGTGTTTTACGCTTCTTCTTTGTTTTTCACTTCTTCTATGTTTTGCACATTTTCTGTGTTTTGCGCTTCTTCCGTGTTTTGCACTTCTTTAGTATTTTGCGTATGTTCTGTGTTTTGCGCTTCTTCTGGCGTTTCTTCTGTGGTTTGCGCTTCTTCTGTGTTTTGGTATTCTTCTGTGTTTTGCGCTTCTTCTGTGTTTTGCTCTTATTCAGTGTTTCTTCACTTCTTCTGTGTTTTACACTTCTTCTGTGCTTTGCGCTTTTTCTGTGTTTTGCCCATCTTCTGTGTTTTGCCCTTCTTTTGTGTTTTATGCTTCTTCTGTGGTTGATGCTTCTTCTGTGTTTGTGTTTCTTCTGTGTTTTACGCATCTTCTGTGTTTTGCACTTCTTCTGTATTTGGTACATTTTCTTTGTTTTACGGATCTTCTATGTTTTACGCTTCTTCTGTGTTTTACGCATCTTCTCTATTTTGCGCTTCTTCTGTGTTTTGGGCTTCTTCTAAGTTTCTCCACTTCCTTCGTGTTTTGTGGTTCTTCTGTGTTTTGCGCTTCTTCTGTGTTTTGTGCTTCTTCTGTGTTTTGCGCTTCTTCTGCGTTTTGCTCTTCTTCTATGTTTCGCGCTTCTTTTGTGTTTTACGTCTCTTCTGTGTTTTGCGCATCTTCTGTGTTTTGCGCTTCTTCTGTGTTTCTCCACTTCTTTTGTGTTTTTTGATTCTTCTATGGTTTGCGCTTCTTCTCTGATTTGCCCTTCTTCCGTGTTTTTCTCGTTTTGCACATCTTTTGTGTTTTGCGTATCTTGTGCTTTTTGTGCATCTTCTGATTTTTGCGCTTCTTCTGTATTTTGCACTTCTTTTGTGTTTTACGCTTCATCTGTGATTTATGCTTCTTCTGTGTTTTGCGCTTCTTCTGTGTTTTGCACTTCTTCTGTGTTTTGCGCTTCTTCTATGTGTTGGTTTTCTTCTGTGTTTTGGGCTTCTTCTATGTTTTGGGCTTCTTCTGTGTTTCTTCACTTCTTCTGTGTTTTGCTCTTCTTCTGTATTTTACGCTTCTTCTGTGTTTTGCGCATTT
>JAOSBP010000009.1:16570045-16580408 GCA_027563825.1 Erythroxylum mucronatum
CCAAAATGTCAAAGAGACAGAACATAAATCGGACTAAATTTGCTTAATATGCTAACCCCTAATTTGGGGCGTTACAACTTTAGTGATTAATTACTAGCGCTTAGCCGCAATAACCTTAATTATATAAAATTATATATTTATGAACTTCATCACATAAAGAGTAGAGAAATTTAATTATAATTAATTATTTTGGTATAATAAATTTTATCTTGTAGAAATTTTATTATATTTGAATGATTAATTAAGATAAAATATCAAATCATTTTTTCTAATTTTCCCACAGGTATTAGGAATTGAAATATAATTTGATAGTTTTATCATAAACTTTAACATAAATTTGTTTGAATTAAAAATTTAGCCCATAGGCAATTTTTATGCAATTTGATTTATGTCGTTTAAGATATGTTTTACATTATATATATATATATATATAGAGAGAGAGAGAGAGAGAGATATGTTAATTTCAATTTATTGATAAATAGCATGTATGTTTAAATTATGCAGTTATTCAAACTGTTAATTTCTTTGATACAAGTTGTGAAATTCCCAAATTGAGGGGTGAAAACTATAAGGTTTGGAAGGAGAGAATTCTTCTTCATCTGAGATGGATAATTGATTGTGCTATATGAAAGGATGACCACCTAAGTAATGAGGCTAGCACTACAACTAAAATTATTCTTTATAAACGTTAGGAGTGATCTAATCGCCTAAATGTGATGTTCATAAAAACCATAATTTCTGTTAGCATTCGTGGTTTTACAGAATAACATGAAAATGTCCATGTTCTACTAAGGTTATTGATAAGCAATTCAACACTTCAAACAAAGCATTTGCAAGCACCTTGACTATAAAGTTTTCATCTACGATGCTTATAGGTGTCTGAGTTATGCGAGAGCACATCATAAAGATAAGGGACATTGCGGCTCAATTAAAGAAACTCGAGGTTGAGATATCTGATTCTTTCTTCATGCATTGCATTTTGAACACCCTTCCACCACCATACGGACCCTTACAAATCTCTTATAATACACATAAGGATAAGTGGTTAATAAATGATTTAATGACCATATGTGTTTTGAGAAGAAGGAAAATTGTTGATGGAATAGGGAAAAAGTTCGCAAGGTGCACATTTGGTTGTTCAAAGAAAAAAGGAAATATATATCAACTTAAGGGGGAAAAGGTCAAATACCTGCCCAAGCTGACATCAAGAAGGAATCCAAATGCAAAAAGGATTTTGTCAAACATAAGAAATGACTTGAAAAGAAAGGTAATCTAATCTCACTAGTTTGCTTTGAATCTAATATAGTTCAAGTTTGCCATGACACATGGTGGATTGATTATGGATGTACAAATTCACATTACAAATGAGTTGTAGGATTTACAAAACCTAAAGAAGCCAATAGGAAGTGAGCAGTATATCTTATCCGGAAACAAGTAGCGTTTCCATATAGAGGCTATTGGAGATTGCAATTTAATTTTATGTGCTGTATTTTTTAATTTGAAAAGACATTTTATATTCCCAATTTCTCTAGAAAATTGATTTCAATTTCAAGACTTGTATCTTTTGGATATTCATTTCATTTTTCAGATGAATATTTAAAGTTAAATTATTAATTTGAATTTGATAGGAATGGCACATTATTTGATGGTCTTTTTTTAATTCATAAGAGAATACCTATTAAAATGTAACACATGTTCATATTAGAACAAAACGTTATGTTATGAATGAAAATTCTTCTATATTGTGGTACTAGAGATTAGGACATATCTCCATATAAAGGATTAAAAGATTGGTGAATGACAGAGTACTTAGAACTTTGGAATTTACTAATTTTGGAATTTGGATGCACTACATAAAGGGAAAGTAAACCAGCAAATCAAAGAAAGGTGCTAAGAGAAGTTCAAACATATTAGAGATCATGCATACGGATATTTGTATTTCAAATATGGACGCGTATGGTCAGAAATACTACATCTCATTTATAGATGACTACTCATGATATATGTATCTCTACTTGCTCCATAACAAGAATGAAGCACTAGATGTTTTCAAAATATTCAAAGTTAAAAGAGAGAAGTAAAGCGGTAATCAAATTAAGATTGTGAGGTCTGATATAGATGGGAAATATTATGGTTGATATACCTAAGGTGGACAAGCACCTTGTCTATTTCCGAGGTATCTTTAAGAAAATAGAATACACTATGTTTGGATCTCTAAACTAGAATGATGTGACAGAAAAAAAACTGAACATTATTGAACATGGTACGTTAGTGTTAAGTAGCTTAAAACTTCCTAAGTCCTTCTGGACTGAAGCTCTTAAAATGATAGTGTATATATTAAATTGGGTGCCAACCAAGGTTGTTTAAAAAAATTTATTTGAGTTATTTAAACGTTAGAAACCAAGTATGCGACATATATGTGTTTGGAGATGTCCATATGAAATAAGAATTTATAATCCACAAAATAAGAAATTGAACCTAAGGACCATAAGTAGGTGTTTCATTTAATATGTTGAAAGGTCTAAAGGATATAGATTCTATTATCTATCACATTACACTAAAATTGTCGAATCAAAAAATGCAAAATTTCTTAGGAATAACTTGATTAGTAGGACGGATTAATTTCAATATATAGTTTCTGATAGTAGTCATTTGGATACTTAGCCTTCCACCTCAAACAATAAAGTGATTATGATTTACAGCACTCCTAAGGTTTAAATAGACGTTGTACAACTATTTGTTAAAATTCAACAACTTACGATGAACATAAATGACAATCAAGAAATTTCACAAATTGCCGATAATTTAATAGATCTAGTTATTCAAGAATTGCCTAAAAGCATTTAACAACCAGTCATATAACAAACTTCATACGAGGATGTTGGTGTAACAATAAAGAGATCTGTTAGAATAAGAAAATCAGCTATTACTAGTGATTACGTTGTACATCTACAAAAATTTAACTATAATGTGGGAGTTGAGAATGATCCTGCACAAGCCATGAATAGCAAAGAATGAAATTTACGATACAATTTTATGAAAGAAGAAACGAATTCCATAAAGAATAATGATGTTTGGGATCTTGTTGAGTTGCCTAAAGGAGAAAAACTCGTAGGCTGCAAATGGGTATTTAAAACAAAGGGAGACTCATTAGGCAACATTGAGAGATATAAGGCAAGACTTATTGCTAAAGGATTCGCTCAAAAAGAAGGAATCGATTAGACATGTACATTTTCTCCTGTGTCTAAAAAAGATTCATTTAATATAATTTTAGAATTAATTGCTCATTTTGACATGGAATTACATGAAATAGATGTGAAAATGACTGTTTTAAATGGTGACCTAGAGGAAGAGGACTAAAAGGATTATCCTATAGTAAAGATGATCATTTGGTTTGCAAGCTCAAAAGATCCATATATGCATCTTATGTCATTGGCTCCGAGATCCATCGAGATAGGTTTCTTGGTAATTTGGGTTTGCCTAAAGAAACATATATTAATGAAGTTTTTAAAGGGATTTTAGATGAAAAATTGTTCACTAAGTGTAGCACTCATTGCGAAAGGTGATAGTTTCAATTTTGATCAATGCCTGAAAAATAATTTTGAAAGGGAACAAATAAAAAACATTCCATATGCTTTATAGTCAGAAGCCTACTGTAGGCTTAGGTTTATACAAGACTTGACATTACATTTGGTATTGAAATGTTAGGCAAATATTAGAATGACCCATGATTAGATCATTGAATAGCTGCAAAGAAAGTATTAAGGTACCTTCAAGAAACTAAAGATTATATACTTATGTGCAGACAAATCGACAATCTGGAGTTAATAGGTTACTCAAATTTAGATTTTACTAGGTGTGTTGATTCATAGAAATCAACATCAGGTTATATCTTCATGTTTACCCATAGATTCATATCTTGGAGAAGTGTCAAGCAGTCTTTGACTCCTATTTCCATCATGGAGGCTGAGTTTGTTTCTTGTTTTGAGGTTGAGTTTGTTTCTTGTTTTGATTCCATTATTATAACCCTCTGCTATCTTTCCTCGCCTCTAACTCTGTTATTATGTCTCTTCTACTTTTTGTTTGTATTGACTCTAAAGCCATTAAACTAAGCTATAGGAGTTACTGTTAGTTAAAATCTTGTAATTTTATAATTATGTAAAGATTAGATATAATAAAATTAATATATATATATATAAGATTTTTTTTAGATTTTTTTATTAATAAACCATAGAAAGATTAATATATATTATGTTTTTATTTAAAAATAGATATTTAAACAAACATGTAATAAATTGAATTCACTTATTTAAAATATTACTTGAATGTTTATAAATTTTTTTATAATATATCATATAAAGAGTATTATGGTTTAATATTATTTATGACTTATTTTAAAAAAGATATAAATTATATAAAGATAACTAAATGATTTATATATGAATCATCGACCTAAAATAATTAAAGAGAATATTTTGTTACTCTTTTGATAATTTTTGGTAAAGGTGAAGAGATACTTTAACAATAATTTTGTATGCCATTAGCATAATCAATTATTATTAATAGAGAATTGATATTATTAGGAAAAACATAGAGCATACATTAATTATATACTTTTTTTAATTGATTGAGCTAAACAAAAAAATTAGTAATAAATATTTTATATTTAAATAGTTATGAAAAGCATTATCATACGTTAAATTTAATTTATAGATATCAATTATTTAATTTGAGAATAAATATAAATAAAAATTAAATTTATTTAATACTAAATATGGTATTGAGTTATAATATATATATATACCATCAATATATTTAGGAAATTAATATTTCATTTGGAAGGACAAAAAGATATTTTAATTTATTTAACTTGACTGTAAAGTTAGAAGATTTTAAAATTAAATGTAAAATATGTAATGAATAAAAACTCATATAAAATATTAAATTTCATTTTAAAATTTTATTAAAATAATCAAATT
Source organism: Erythroxylum mucronatum (assembly GCA_027563825.1). NCBI lineage: Eukaryota > Viridiplantae > Streptophyta > Magnoliopsida > Malpighiales > Erythroxylaceae > Erythroxylum > Erythroxylum mucronatum. The sequence goes on from JAOSBP010000009.1 coordinate 16,575,025, forward strand.
TTATTATAAATAAAACTAAGTTCTAAAAGAATTAACACTTTTTTATCTGTCCTCTTTTGTACCAACAGCCAACAGGGGTTAGAGAAAAATAATAATTTAAAATATATGTTTAAATTATTATTTAATTATATTAAGTTAATAATAATTCGGAAAAATATTTAATTACGGATTCATGTATGATCCACGAACACACGATCTCACCGTCAATCTCGGGTTATTGAAAAATCCATGAATGAACAGTTGCACACTCCGTTCTTTCGCGCCTAAACAAAATTTTCAAATCCTTCTTGATTTCTTTATCTATTAAAACCTCTCTACTTCAATGCAGACATAGACAAAGAACGTTAGGAATGGCTAGAACAACTGCCGTAACTCCGAAGAAGAATGCCGTAACCGTCTCCAGTTCCTCCACCCTCCAACACCCTCCGTACTTCCAGGTGCTCCGTTGTACTATAACCTCGTTTTTCTCTTTTCCTTTTAAGCAATTTAATTCTTACGTAAATTATAGATGATTAGCGAGGCTATATCGACAATGAAGGAGAGGACCGGTTCGAGCCAGCAAGCGATAACCAAGTTCGTCGAAGACAGGTACAAAGCGATGTTGCCGCCGAATTTCAAGAAAGTTTTGTCCATTCAGCTGAAGAAGTTTGTGAAGTCAGAGAGGGTCGTTAAGGTCAAGAACTCCTACAAGATGCCGTCGAACCAGAAGCTGAAATCGGCGACCAAAGAAAATCACAAGGCCAAAAGTTCTGTTAAAGAGAAAGCTTCGAAAATAATTGTTAAGACCAAGAGGGTCAGTCAGGTTAAAACACCTGAGGTTTTGAAGGAGAAAAAGGAGGTGAAGATTGAGAAGATGAAGATGCTGAGTCAGATCAAAACTCCAGATGGATTCAAGAAGACCAAGAACGTAACTCCATCGAAGAGTAAGAATTCTAATGCGGGTGGGAATTCCAGGAAGAAGGTGAACAAGGCTAAGAAGTGATCCAAGTCTCCTGGTATGCACCTGTTATCCGAAGATTAGGATATGTTAATATAAGAAGGCAAAGAGTGATCATCTTTTGTGTATTTGGGTATAACTAGATATATGCTTCTGTCTAATAGCTATCTTCTTATAGTGAAGACGATGGTAGTAGCAGATGATTATTTATTTCCTTAATGACAGTATAGCTTAGTATTAATTTTGATTGTGGCATGGCAAGTTGTTATACGTTTGATCCTTGGTTTAGTAAATTTCTCGAACAATTAGTGAACTCAGGCACAAGTCAAGGATCATCAACAGCGCAAGAAGACACGTCTAGCATATAGGGGTGGCCAAATTTGATAGAAATTGTGTCCATGTGTTTACCGTGTAACTCGATAATAAAGTAGTACTTGGAGCAGTGTATACATAATATGGAGTCAAGCACAAGCAGCGTAGCTGGTCATAAAAAAGGAAGCTTTAAAAAAGAAAGCAAAAAGCTTCCTTTTTTATTTAACTTTACCGCTTCTGCTCAATGCAATTGATAAGATGTGAAAACTAGCCTTATCTATTGACTAGCTACTAAAGACAGCATGGATCATGCCCCTCTCTTGCTAACCCACCCAGAAAATGGTCGCACAAATATCCTTTTTTAGTATTTAAATTATTTAAAAATTCACTAAAAGTTTTCCAATTTAATTATTGAGAATCAGAGGTAGTTTGATTACGTGGCACAAGTAGTGGATTCAGAGAACCAATCCGAGAAGCGTGTGCCACGTCAACAAATGTCGGTACGGCTTACACATGAACTCCGCCACCCTCCTATAAAACCAGTTCCTGTGAAGCTTGTGTTGGCATTAAATTAAAAGCAAACCGGTATCTACCTTTTTCTCCAATTCAATAAGACCCTAACCAACCCACCTATCTCTTGTTTCTTTCGTTCACTTCAACCAAAGTGTACGGAATCATGAATAGGTACTTCAGAAGAAAGAATTGGTACGAGACAATTCACCGGTCGGGTCGGAGGCGGATTAGTCATGTCCAACTGAGAACCAACCAGAGAAAGAAGAGGTTTTGGAAGATCAAGATCAAGCTAAAGCTTCGGTTTAAGCCAAAGAAGTTCTTTCGTTGGTTGAGAGATTCGTACGTGAACATGATGCTCGGATTAGCCAGGTCTCAGGTGGTCAACTCCGGCTACTGCGGACCCGTGGAGGATGGGACAGGTCGGTTCGGAGCCCGACCCATCCAAGAGTGTGATCAGAAGACGCTGATTGATATCTACAAATCCATGCTTCAGGAGCGTGGCGTTCAGATGATGGCGAGAAGTAATGTTGCAACGACCACCAGGTTTGGACCCGTCGTTAAACTCGCTGCAATAGCTGAATAGTGAAATTACCGCACAAACAGTGGAGCCTCTTGTTTTTCTCGAAATTTTAACCAGTTGGATTATTGTTAAAAAGAAGGAAAAGTAATAAACAAAAGAACTGTTATCCATACTTTTTCTGCCATTAGGTTGGGTAGGCTCGCACTCACACTCACGCTCACTGGCTCACTGCTGGGGAGAAAAGATTGTGTGTCCAAATTTATAGTATTATATTCGGTTTAATAAATTTTAGTTATTTATTTATATAATTTTGTATAAGTCTCGCATAAATAAACGTGAAATTCACGTAAATAAATAGCTGAAATTTACGAGAATGAAACGAAACAAAGGAGCTGAATTACTAGTGGAGGTGCTCATTCATATGATGTTGGTCCTACTCCCACCAATTTACTAGAACTACTTTTAGTTGCAAAAGGATAAGGTTTTGAGTGAGTTTGTCATAAAAGTGGTTAGCTTTCGGTATTTTGTTGATTGAGTGGGAAGCCGTGTAAATTTTGTACTTCTAGTGAGAGGTCCTTGTCCATACATGATACATTAAACAAATAAGATAAATTAGTTTGATTTCACTTTTTATTTTTAATTATGTTATTAAAAACAACATTACATATTTAAAGTTTTATTAAAATATATTTAAGTAAATAATTTAATAAGTAAAAATTATAAATTATTATTATTTTTAGAATACTAATATATTTATTTTAAGAAATTAAACTATGTTAAATAATTTAATTATAATTTTTATTAGTAATTAATATAAAATATATTTAGTTAATGATAAATCATAAGATTACAAAAAAACAAAAACTAATTTTTATGATTTTCAAAAGTTACTAAAATTGAAAGAAATTATAATCAATATCAAAAATCAGAAATCAGAAATTCAAATCTTTTACTCAATTTTACAAAACATAGAAATCACAAACCCTTAATTAGTGATGATATTTCATCGTATTTTTTAAAACTAAAAAATTAGTATGCATTAAATAAACTTTGGCTAGAAGATTTTTACTTATGTAATTGAAAACAATCTTTTTATTAGTTAAAAGTAATTTTATAATAATTCTAATTCTTCCCAAATTTCGCATCGATATTTCTATTTAATTATTGTTTTTGTTGATTTTTACTTGTTCAATTTGACATCTTAGCCTAAAAAATAATTGTGGTATCTTTGGTGATGCAAACTCAAATTTTGCTTTAAAATACTTGACAAAATTTAATGAAATTTAAAATTCAAGACTTCTTTATCTTAAAAAATTGTTTTTATATTATTAAAGAAATATATTTTTATTTGCAAATGCGTATTAACTTATTAATTTGTATGAAATAATTTATAAATTATTTATTTAAATAAATAATTTAAAATAAAATGTGACTAATATTAATGAAAAATTAATAGAGACAAGACTTAGGTGATTTGAATATGTTAAGAAAACATACTCAGGTGATCAAGTGAGAAGATATGAGAAGATTGTACCTAGAGACTGTAAGAGAAAAAAATAAAGATCTAAGAAAAACTAATAAGAGGTAATCAAGAATGATATGATCTTATTAGAGCTTACCGAAAATATGACCTACAATAGAAAAATTTGACGCACTAAGATACAAATAAAATGATGTCTTGTAAAGAGACCCTTGTTGTTTTCATAAGTCTTTTATCATTTTTCTCTTGTACGTAGCCTAAAATTTTAAATATTTACACTTACCTTTTAGTAATTTAGTGTAAACATTTTTCTGCTTTGCCTTATTATTATTATTATTACACTTTGTATTTCGTTATCGTATTTTTAGTTTATAATTTATTTCATAATTTATTTATTTATTCTTTTATTTTATTTTTACTATTTATTTATTGTTGTTATATTATTATTTTCTTTTTCTTTCTTGTAGTTGTTTGAAAATAATATCTCTACTAATTAAAGATAATGTTATGTACTATTAAACTTCTTTCATACTCTGCGTTTAAGCGAAATTTTTATTAAAATTTTAACAATTTAATAATTTAAAGATAAGTAATGTATTTAATTGAAGTAGTTTTTATAGGTGTTAATATATTCTTTTAATTGATTATTATTTTTGAGATTAAAATAATTTGTAATTTCTTTGGCCCGACTCTAATCTTCGACCTTTTATTAAGAACCTTTTGAATGAGACTGGAGACTTTTAAACGGCTAGCTTTTGCCTAGAACATCCTCTAAGAGCAATGGGGCTTGATGATGTTTTCAAGGCCCCAAGGTGCTCAATTCATGGGACCTTGGAGAAAAATCTCCAAGACTGAAAGATTTCCCTTTAGCCTACATCTCTTTAGATTTGGTTGCCAAAACTTCCTGTCCATTTACTGTTGCAATTTCTTCTCGTATTGGAAGAGATCAAATGTCACACCATACTACAGTATTATTCTCTCTCGTGTACCTACGAGCTTCTGAATGAAACCACGCAGTAACTGATTCCCGACGGCTGAGTAAAACCCATTTTTAGTTTTAACTTAGTATAATTAACATGTGTAGTTTTAACCTAAGTTTTAATAGCCCATTCCATATCATCACATCCGTACGGGCTGGTGCAAATGATTTTGTTAGGAGAGAAAAGCCTATTTGGCTTCGTTAAACAGAATGCAAACTATTACTCTATCTACTTCATATGAAGGGTGCTTAACTTCCTTTCAACTTCAATAATCTGATAAATCCACCCCTCACAAAAAAAAAAAAAACTGATAAATCCGCTCATGATGGTGCTCAACCCTAATTAATTAAGGTTTAGCTTGTCTTGTCTCTCTCTCTCTCTCTTCTGAGTGCAAGTGTTGGTCTTGCCGTTTATGTGCAAGGTGAGTTTCTAGGTTTTGTTTCGACGCTGGTTTCTCTTAAGCTATCGATTTAGCTTCATGGATCTAGGGTTGTAAAGACTCTCTATTCGGGAGAAAGAAGATAGCGAGTTCGTTGTTTCTCCAGAGGACGTTCAGAATGCAACAGGTTTTGCTGCGGTACTTAGGGACGCACAAGGTAGGTTTGTGACTGCTATTTCAGGTTTTTTCCCTGCCCTGTTTGA
>JAOSBP010000009.1:16584182-16598882 GCA_027563825.1 Erythroxylum mucronatum
AGAAAGGATCTGATGCGTTGGGGGCCCGCCCACTTCCAGATGGCCTCCCAGTGGATATCTAAATCATCAGTGTGAACGTGCTCGAGCATATCATAAGCAGAATCCATTGTGAATTGCCGGGTTGACGTGAGACCCCATAGTAACCGATCCTCCGCACCAGTACGGACAATGGTGGAAGCAATAGTCAAACAAACCGGAGCTGGGAGGTAACCTTGGAAAGCCGACCAATTCCAAAGGCCATCGCTGTCCTGAAAATCATGAATAGTAGCATGAAGAATGGTTTCGGGGATTTCAGTCTGAGTCACTAGATAAAGTGGGCCCCAAGCAGCCAACCAGTGGTCCAGCCAGAAGAGAATGTGCCACCCATTACCAACCTGCCATTTCGCACCTTGGCGAAGAAGAGGCCACACGGCTGCAATCCCTCTCCAAGTACTCGAAGCACCATGTCTCGCTAAAGTTTGAGGGATAGACGTCAGATCAACCTTGTATTTAGCCCGCAGCATCTGAACCCACAGAGCCTGAGGTTGCGTAAGTAAGGCCCAGCCAAGTTTCATAAGGAGGGCGTCATTCATCGACCGGATGCGCTTAAGCCCTAGACCCCCCGCTTTCTTGGGTTTACAAACTTCGTCCCACCGCACTAGATGGATTTTCCTGTGACCCGCTTGGGTCCCCCAGATGAAATCCCGCATGATTTTTTCCAAAGCATCACATAGATGACGAGGCAACCTAACCGTTTGCATAGTGAAGATGGGAAGAGAAGCTATGACAGATTGAGTGAGTGTAACCCGACCTGCTAAAGAAAGCATTCGAGATTTCCACCCGGATAATTTCTGATGAGCCTTATCTAAAATATATTGGTAAGTATTACGATTGACCCACTCGTGAATCAACGGGACACCCAAATACTTCCCAAGATTATTGGTCTTCGTAACCTGAAGCACCTGGCTAATTTGGTCAGCAGTATGGGTGGGAACATTTTTAGAGAAACAAATCCTGGTTTTAGTGAAATTTATGCTTTGCCCAGAAGCCTGACAAAACGTGTCCAAAATCTGAGAGATAACAAGAGTCTGCTCGACCGTGGCTTCACCAAAAAGAACTAAGTCATCCGCGAAGAAAAGAGGGGATAAAGCCGGACTCGAAGATCCCAAACGAATCGATTTCTACGAACCGTTAGAAACTGCCGGAGAAATAAGATGACCTAAACGTTCCATACAAAGCACAAAAAGATAGGGAGAAAGAGGATCGCCTTGACGAATGCCGCGAGAAGGAATAAAAGGGTCAGACAGAGTGCCTTGCCAAGCTACCTGGAAAGACACCGTAGTCACACACTTCATAATGACCCTGATGAGATTAAAAGGGAGCCCAATCTCCGATAAAGTATTTTGGATAAACGCCCAACGAATCCTGTCATAGGCTTTTTCTAAATCAACCTTCAAGGCAAGGTAACCCTTGCGACCCCTTTTCTTCCGCATCGAATGAATTACCTCCTGAGCAATGATAATATTGTCCGTGATGTGGCGACCAGGAATAAAACTACATTGGGTCTCCTTGACAAGGTAGGCCATGTGAGGTTTTAACCGATCAACAATAATTTTAGCAAGCACTTTATACATAACAGTACAGAGACTGATGGGGCGAAACTGCGTGATGCGAAAAGGAGTAGGGATTTTAGGAATTAAAACCATGATAGTTTGGTTTAGTTCCGGTTCCCAGTGATCACGGCTAAAAATGTCCTGAATCAAATTGACCACCGAATGCCCCACCTGAGGCCATTGGTTCTGGAAGAAAAGAGCATTGAACCCATCAACACCCATAGCTTTATTAGGGTTAATAGAAAAAGACAGTATGCCGGACCACGGAATCATGGATAGGCCGATCCAGGTCCAGTAGACGGTCCTCAGAAAGACGGGGAGATCCACCAGAAAAAGGAAGAGGAGTGCCCTCCGGGTCGGCCGAATGATAGAGCTGGATGAAAAAAGTCTGCACAAGATGACGAAAAGGAGCTTGACCTGACACGAGAGTCCCAGTGGAGTCCAAAAGACGATCGAGGTGAATTTTTTTCCGCTTAGCCAAAGTGACGGTATGATAAAATTTGGTATTTCGGTCTCCCTTGGAAATCCAGTCACACTTGGCGCGTTGGTGCCAGAAAAATTCTTCCTCACACAACACTTGAGAAAGCTCAGTACTCAACCGGTGCTCTAACTCCAAAAGCGATTCGGAATTGTCCGTTTGCATCGCGCGTTGGATGCCCGCAAGTCTAGCGAAAAGCCGTTTTTTACGATGAAAGATATGTCCAAAAACCTCGTGATTCCAGCGCGAGAGATGGCGAGCGAAACTATTGAGGGACTGGGAAAAGGTTTCGTTCGCCGGAAGCCAATGCTCTGCCACCACCTCGGTAAAGCTCGGATGAGTAAGCCACGCATTTTGAAAACAAAAACCAGTAGAATGAGAAGCATGAGAAGAAGAAGACTTAAGATGAACCAACAAGGGACGATGATCCGAGCCCAAGAAGGGGAGATGTTGAATGACCGTTAGAGGAAAGTCTCTCAGCCAAGCAGTCGAGCCAAACATCCGGTCTAACCGCTCTTGAGTCAATCCTCGATGCCAAGTGAACTGCGATCCTAAAAAACCCAAATCATGGAGCTCGCACTGATTCACCCAATCCCGAAACTGCTGATTAACAATACGAGTGTGCGGAACGCCCCCCTTTTGTCAGAAGCTGCCAATTTAGGATTGAAATCGCCTCCTACCAACCAGGGGATCGGAGAAAGAGAACTTATCCAACCTAAGAGGCTCCAAAGAACACGTTGAGTTGTCCATTGGGGACTAGCATAAACGGGCGTAAAAGTAAAGGAACGATCCCCATACTTGACCTGCGTATGAATGAATTGACGATGAGCGAGGATCACCAAGATCTCAATGCCTTCTTTCCAAAGTAACCAAATGCCGCCAGAAAAACCAACCGCTTCAACCCTAAACGAGAAATCATAGCCCAGCTTCCTAATGACAGTAGAAGCTCTAAGACTGCTAATACGAGGTTCGAACAAAACCAAAATTCCCGGATGATACAAATGTAAATAATTACATAGTATAGCCTGGGTATTTAGTTCACCCATTCCTTGACAATTCCATAGGAGAATGGACATCAAATAGGAATAGTTTGGGCGAGCATCAAAACATCCGATTGAACGGTAACGAGATCCGTGGGTATGCCTGTTTCATCACCCTCCAGAATTTCCATCGCATGTGCTTCAGGTAAAGTCGACGTTCATGTCTCCATCGAATCATCCGGAGGCTCGGAAGGAGGAAGAAGATCAGTCACCTTCTCACCCCCGGCCCTATCCGGAAGAGAAACATCCTGCATGGGACAATTATCCGAAGTATCGCAAATTGGAGGAACTAATAAATTATTATCACAAATCATCTCAGCATGTGAATCAAGAGTAATAGCAATATGATTATCCTGAACAGTGGGAATTAAAGATACCTCGGCGGTACTGGTCGCTCCTACCTGGGGACGACTGTCAAGCATTGGACTAGAGGAAATTTCAGCAGAAGCCTGAACCTTAGCCTTACCTTTATGATGAGCCCGTGGGAGTCGTTTAGTGGGCTGAGCAGTGGACAACCCAACGTCCTCCTTACCTGCGAAAAAATTCATGTGCATCAATTCATTAAATGTCCAATGGTTACCTGTCCTTATCCATCGCTTCGGCTCAGTGACCTCTGTCTCCGTAGATGTGCCCTGATCTCCAGGCCCTAGTTCTATCAAAGCCGCAAACCGTGACCCTCTCCCTTTCGTAGCCAACGGTGGTTTTCGAGACTGGAGTTGTTGAGTCCGTGAAGCTGAAGCCGGTGGAGAGCGCCTTTGGATCACCATCCAAGGTCCGTAGCCCTTAACACCGGATTCCGGCTGAACCCCAATCTTTGCCTCCATCGAAACACGTTGGGAAGTGGCAGTAGCCGGCAAACTGTGAGTCTCCGGTGGTGGAGTAGTGGTTGCCGGCTTAGTCGAAGGACATTTGGACAAGTCATGTCCTACCATGCCACACGTGAAATAGGCTGTTGGAAGTCCTTCGTAGACCACCATAACCGTCTCCCTGTCAAGGTCCACCGTAGTTTGTAAAGGGACTGTGAGATTAATATCGACGGCGACGCTTGCAAATCGCCCCCATTGAGTGTGCATGGTGGTCTCATCAATTTTAACCGTTTGTCCTACTTAGTTCCCTAAAGCTTAAAGGATGAGAGGATGATATCGCGCAATGGACAATTCAGGAAACCTCACCCATGTAACTGCTCTGGTAACCTTGCCTTGTGAGGGACGAAAATCGGGCTTCCATTGTTGGACAGGCAGAGCATGCCCGAAAATGACCCAAGGGCCATTGGTTAAGGCATTGATAAAGTCAGAATGATTCAGGAATTTCACTAGGTAATAATCGTAATCCCAATCAATGACCTTCGTTGGACCTTTCCGGCGCCATATCAACGCTAATCGAGTGCAAAGGACCTTATAACCAATGCGTCTACCCAGGAGTTTGATGACAACCGAGTTGTCCCATTGTTTATCAAGTTTCTCTTTGAAAGGTGTGGATAATAGCACGCCCTTGCCGGTCTCTCCTGTAAGCTGGGTTATGTCACCTTCCGCAGGCTCAATTAGCTCCTCCACCGGCCAAACAGGGGATACAGTAGTCACTTCCACCATTGAGTTACCAAGGACCGCGCTATAAGAAGGTTTGGGATCAGGCGGAGCGTCCTCTTCCCGCTCGCGAACCCTCACCTTCTTGGGGTGATGGCCTTCATGCATTAGGGAAGCCAGGAAATCCACGAAAATATGAAAATAAGGAAAGCACACGAAGACGATGATGAACAGTGGCTAAACCAGAAGACTGAAGATCGGTGTTCTCACCAAAAATAAGAAGAGTGAGGCTGGTGTAAGAGGGAATGGTTGGTTGCGCCTGGGATGGGCAACACGTGGCAGTTTGAGAGTGGGGAGAATGGGTTTGGTGGTGGTGGAGATTGTTTCTTTTGGCCTGAACTGACAATTTCAACCCTTGGAAATGGTCTAAAATGAGGGAATTTCTCTTTGATGTCTATTGTTTTTTAAGGGTTATTGGTCCTTTTGTATGGATTGGAGGTGTTCAAACTTGAGAGTATATTAGGTTTAAAGAATCAGAATTAAAGATGTGACTTTTTGACTCCAAGCTATATGATTTGGTTAGTTTGTTGTACTTCATTTTATGTACTTGATATGGTTATGTATTTACCATTCTTTCTCTATTTTATGTCACTTCATTAGTTTTGGTTCTTGCTTAACTTTAGATAAGGTTTTAATAATGTTAGGTCAACCATAGAAAAAGTTAAAAAAAGTATTTTGTAAAGCTTTTATTTTACTTTACGTAATATAGCATATAAATTTACTATTTATCTTTTATCTTTATTATAGGTGCATACTTACTTTCTTTGTTTCATGATTTTACACCTTACTATTTATATGTCTAACCTCTTTTTTTTTATGTAAGGAGTTGAAGTGCTTCCTGACTCATACCGATATTAAGATAATAACAATTCTATCTTAAGTGAGATACTCTAATGATTGTTATTTCTCTATTGTTAAGTTAATACTATTTAACTACTTATGAGTGCTTCAAACTTATCTTATTTCTTTATTCTTATATATATGTGGTTTTGGACAAGGTTGGAAGGTAATCTTCATATGTATTTAGACTGATTGTTTAGGGCATCACATGTTATATATTATGTTACTTAGAATCCATATGATCAATGTGCCATTATAAAAACAAACTCTTCTTGAAGTTTTTATCAAATGGTTATATGTCCTTAGTGCAAATGGTTATATGTCCTTAGTGCTTTTACTTGTACGAGTGAAATTCCTAATTGTTGACAAGCCATTGTGATTAGTTCAAGTCTTCATTTAAATGCTTATATATGAACATCGGTTTGAGTATTGTGTGTTCGAGTTTGTGTGTTATTTAAGTTTGTGATAATAAGGAATTATTACAATCATGATTTTGCATACCTTTGCACCAAGCTTTACGGATGGTAGCATCCCTATACTTCTAGTAATCATTGAAGCCTCATCAGAGAGTATATTGCCAAATATGTTATTTAGTAACTATTGTATCAAACTGCAAAGTTCACATATCAGATATTGATAGGCTTTATTAATTCAACCACTACCCCACTTTCCCTCATATCTAAATTTCTTTTGAATTATATGCTTGTCAAAAACTTATCTCGGAAGCTGTATTGCAGCATTGTCAACATACATATGTGAGGGCTCAACATCAAGATATTCGGTGGCTATGGCCTTTACCCTCTTTCTCCAAAGCATTGATGCCTGAAAACATTTTAAAATGGAATATTAATGTATTATCCATGGCATGCTTTTTTGTGACATAAAAATATGTTCTTTGAGGTAAACAACAATCAATTCATGTGATTCCTTATTATCATAAAAGAATAAAAGGATAAGTATCGTCTTTCACATACTATACAATCAATTCATATGATTCCTTATTACCATAAAGAATAAAGGGATTAGTACTGTCTTTCACATGAAATTATAGAATGGAATTGCCTTAACTCCTAGATTGAAACTAATATATTGTTCTATCCATTGATGCATTAAAATTGATGTAATCTTGTTACACAAATCTAAACTAAATACCGAAGAAAAATATGGACAAATCCTTATCCTTATCATCTATTAATTTCTTGCATATTGTTTTCATATATGCAACACATATTGAAAATAATTTGGATATTATCATTGATGCATTCAAGACTAGAATGGTAATTGTATTTTATTTATTTATATTAGCAATGATGCATGAAATAACAATTTAGATAATGAATTGGAGCTAAATATCTTTTTCTTCATTATTTTTAATGCTCTCATTTAGAATAAAAATTGGTGGTGTTATTGCATTTCAATAGAAGTAAGGGAGATTATGATAGTCGACTCTAATAATAAGGAAAATGGTATAATGAAGAACTTGTTTAGAGCACTAATGAAGCATGGTATTTGAACTGTATGTTGTAATATAAATTCCATTACATTATGCCTAACATAACAAAATATTGGTTAGAGATTATAAACATATGTCTTATGGCAAGTTTTGGTTTATTTTAGTATGGAATACAATGATAAAGTTTTGCGATCCATTTATTCTATCACCTATGTAAGAGAATTCCCAAGGCAACAAAAGAAGTAACAAAATCATTATGTTTATCTCTTTTTGAAGTTTATATCATATATTGGAAGTGTTTTGCTTGTGTTGGTATATATTACACACTTTTGTTGACATTATACTGATAAGTGATTGTAAGAATTTCAAGTGTTAATGCTTATAGTGAAATTTGGTGTTGTATGCAAAAAATATAAATACAAAAGTTTTGAACAAGTGTAATATATTAAATACGAAATATTCTTTTTCACAAGTCCTTTTTTGTGTTAAAGAGCATAGCTCATCCTTTTTCTTTGTAGTCTGTGATTGTCCGTCCATTCAGGTAAGTCGTCCAACTATTGTCTACCATATGTGTTGCTTTAATAGTACAGGTAGGAGGTCTTGATTTTGTGTTGTTGTTTAAAATATTCTTATAATCATTGATGAGTTTTTATGTTCTTCTTTAATAGTCTAAGTATTTATGTTTGGGTTTTGTTTGAACCATTGATGAGTAGATGTATGAATTACAAAAGTATTTACTATATGTAGAATAAGTTTGAGATGAAAAGGATGACCAATACATAATAAACCCTTAGGATGGTATATAGGCTAAAAACCCGTGATGTAGCTCCCATGAGACTTATCGGTGAAAATTTTCGCGAGCCTAAAAGTCACAGTGAGAAATTGCTTTCTCGATTCATATGGCGTAATAATACTGTGTACCTTAGCATTTCTTTTAATTCGAACTTAGTGTACGAACTTGAATAAAAAAATTAAAGAAGTAGTAAGTTGTATAGTTATGAAATATTCACAATGATTTGAGGTATAATAAACCCCTAGGATGGTATATAGGCTGGAAATCAATGATGCAGCTCCCATGAGACTTATCGGTAAAAAATTCTTCGAGCCTAGGAGTCATAGCGAGAACTTACTTTCTCAATTTATATGGTGTAACAATGCCATGTACCTTAGTGTTTCTTTTAATTCGAGCTTAGTGTACGAACTTGAATCAAAAAAATTAAAAAAAGTAGTAAGTTGTATAGTTACGAAAAATTCACAATGATATGAGGTATAATAAGCCCCTAGGATGGTATATAGACCGAAAATCCATGATGCAGCTCCCATAAGGCTTATCGGTAAAAAATTTCACGAGCCTAGGAGTCACAGTGAGAACTTGCTTTATCGATTCATATGGTGTAACAATGCCACATACCTTAGTGTTTCTTTTAATTCGAACTCAATGTACGAACTTGAATAAAAAAAATTAAAGAAGCAGTAAGTTGTATAGTGACGAAAAATTCACAATGATTTGAGGTATAAAAAACCCTTAAGATGGTATATAGACTGAAAATCCATGATGCAGCTCCCATGAGGCTTATCGGTGAAAAATTCCACAAGCATAGGAGTTATAGTGAGAACTTGCTTTCTTGATTCATATGGTGTAACAATGCCACGTACCTTAGTGTTTCTTTTAATTCGAACTTAATGTGCGAGCTTGAATCAAAAAATTAAAGTAGTAAGTTGTATAGTTACGAAAAATTTACAATGATTTGAGGCATAATAAACTCTTAAGATGGTATATAGGTTGGAAATTCATGATGCAATTCCCATGAAGTTTATCGGTGAAAATTCCACGAGCTTAGGATTCACAGCGAGAACTTGCTTTCTCGATTCATATAGTGTAATAATGACACGTACCTTAGTGTTTCTTTTGATTCAAACTTAGTAAATCAACTTGTAGGTGATTAATTCAAACATGATTACTTAAACTTCAATGTGATTAATTCTCACTTTTTTAAATAACAGTTTTGCATAAATGAATAATGTTATTAGATCTTGGATGTATAGATGATTAACACCTAATGGCTTTATTAATCCTAAGTTTGTTGAGGGAGTTGAAGCTTTTATTCACTATGCATGTTCTTAACCTACATATATGGATGACCCAAAGATCAGATGTCTATGTAAAAAGTGCAAACATATTTGTTTTCTTCCTATTGATGAAGTGAATCTCCATTTGTTAAGAAAAGGGTTTGTTCCAAATTATTTTGAGTAGACACGACATGGGAAGCCATTGATTTGTAGTACCTCAAGGGGTAATGAAGTAAACTCATCAATAAATGTGAATAAGTTTGAAGGGGGATTGGATTTATAACAAATAATATGGGTGCAACTGAAAATCCTTATATCCAAATGGTTTATGATGCAGCCGGTTATACCTTTCAGGAAAATATAGAAAATCTTCAAGAAGAACCAAACCCACATGCAAAACAATTTTTTGACTTACTACAATCAGTTGACCAAGAATTATGGTTAAATTGTGAGATGATGACTCGATTGTCTTCAATTGCTCGAATATTGAACATAAAGCCTAAAGGGCATATCTTTGATCAAAGTTTCAATAAAATTCTTGGTTGGTATAATGAATTATTTCCTTCTGATCATGCAATGGTTGATACTTCTTATAATATGAAGAAACTTATTAGGAGTCTTGGTTTGCCAGTTGAAAATTTTGATTGTTACAAATTGTGTTCTTATGATATGAAGTTTCCAACCTATATACCTATATCAGTTTGAACTTAGAATTATAAGAGTGCAAATTTTGTATTCAATCTAGATTCACACTTAGAAACCGTACTATGAAACATAAATTAGTACCTTGGAAGCAAATGTATTATTTCTCGCTAACTCCGAGACTTCAAAGATGGTATGCCTTTGATGTTACTACATCTCACATGAGATGACATAATGAATATGAACAGGAAGATGCAATAATGAGCTATCCATCAGATGCACTGATATGGAAACATTTTAATAATACCCATTATGAGTTTGTAGCTTAAAGTTGAAATATTAGGTTGGGATTGTCGACGGATAAATTCTAACCTTTTGATCAATCCGAGCAACAATATTTATCATAGTCAATCATAATTACTTCTTATAATTTGCCTCAATGGATGTGTATGAATGAGGCATATATGTTCTTGATAGTGATTGTGCCAGGGTCTAGAAATCTAACACATGCTATTCGCAATCTTCCACGTCCAGTACAGCTGGATCTAATTGGCAGTCGACATCCAATAAAAAAAGTCACTCAACTTGAGAGCATAGTACAAATGCTGACAACTCAATTGCAACAGTTAATGAAGTATATAGCCCAGCTTCGTAATGAGATGGATGAGTTGAAGGGGAGGAGCAACACCATATAGCACTAGTCCGATCATCCACCTTCACCAATTGCATAACTTAGTTTTGCTACTCTCAAGTAATTTTGTATGAACTACATAGTTATTGTTGTAGATACTAATTTTTATTATTAATTAAGATAATTTTACTTTATATTATCATTCAACTTTCTATTCAGATAAATTAAATGTAAAAAAATTCAACATATTATCACCAGATAATTGTAGAAATTAAATATCAATCATAAGATTACCAATCAAAATTGAAAAAAAAATCGGTGCATTTATTGACAAATTATCATGTCCGTTGGTAAATAATTACCGACAAAAAAACTCACCGTTGCTAAATTTTCTAACGGAACTTCGATAATTGGCACACATACAATATTTGTCACTAAATTTGCCGACGGAAAATAACTTACCGTCGCTAAATTTTCTGACGGAACTTCGATAATTTGCACACATACAATATTTGTCACTAAATTTGCCGACGGAAAATAACTTACCGTCGCTAAATGTTCTGACGAATTTTCAATACTTTGTTCGTCGGTAAACTTATCGAAGGACTTAAAAATTCTGTCGCTATATTTAGCAACGGAAAAAAAATTGTTCGTCGGTAATTATATTTCTATTCCTTCGCTAAAGATTACCAACAGTCATTTCTCCAACGACTCATGCGGTCGGTAATTTCCGTAGACAAATTCGCTTGTCGACAGAAAATCTTCACATTCCGTCAATAATTTTTGTCGCTAAACACCTATTTTCTTATAGTGAACAGCTGGTTTAGTTGTTGGAATTGATGTTTAATCTAACTGTTCAGTTACATTCCTTCACATTATCACTTACCAAATCTTTCCTGTTTTTTATTTTTATTTTTATGGCAGATGGGACAACGAACCAAATTAATTAGCTCTTCTCTTTGCATAAAGTTGAAACTTTCCAAGTTAAGCGATCAGTAAAGGACCAACTTCTCCACACATCCATCAAAATCATCTTCCTTTGTTTAATATGGAACTAATATTTTATAGGAGGATTCATCGACTTAGAAATTCACATCCATATTAGGAAGTAGTGAAAAAAGGGAACTAATTATTTATCACTCCCGAGTTCTTCAATCGGATGAAAGAAAATTCTTTCTCCTTTAGAGGAGTTGCTTGTGGCTACATCGACAACCTCACAAGGTCATTAAGCATGTGAGTTCAATGAAAGGTACGCTCCGGTTGGTTTAATGAGCATATTTTGAATTTGCAAAACGTCCTTTTTCTTTTTCTTATCCCTTTCTCGGATACCAAACAACCGTTTCTATTAATTCCTGATAGTTTACCTAATTAGAAAAGAAGTACGTGATGGAGTTGTTTAACACAAATCAAGGACATGCGGCTTAATGCCACCTGTGTGTTTTTTTTCCTTGTAATAAGAGAATTTCAAACATTTTAAGCGTGTGTTAAATTAACTATTGAATTTATTTAATCAAATATTAATTATATATCTAAGACAAATTACTGATTATATAATCTATAGAATTTCTCGTTTACTATGAACACAAATTTGTATCAACAACATCTAATATGAATTTTGCTGTTTCGCTATGCAACTTTATCCTTAACTATAGAGAAACTGTTTCTAAATAATCCACGTGAAATATATTATTTGAATCAATTCAAGCATATTCTTTAGGGAAAATGTAATTAGTTCATTAAAATTAAAATTTCCTTTCAGTGGAAAAATTAAGCCTTCATCTACCATGGTAGTAAGGAGAAGAGTAGCTTTATGTTGCTTTCAACAAAGCTTTAGCCAAAATCCTCAAGAATCCAGCTTGATGTTAACTTGTTATTTTTTATTTCGCCAAAACTTTATAGCATGACACGTGAAATTAATCTTAGAACTTTCGATAATATTCAAGTAAGACAAATCAGTTGCAACTCATGCATTTACCAATTTTAAGACACAAACACAACCTGTCTGATGCTTACACACTTGGGTTACAATTATAAAGCTCCGACCCAAGTTGTTAAAACGGGCTACACGGGTTCCCCCGATCCACAGTCGCAGAAAGTGGAGTCCAGGGTGGACTGGAAGGAGCAGGGCAAGGAGCGTGCGCACTGTTAAAAGGATGCGATCGCCGAGGAACGCGTTTCACAAAGTATAATCATATAAATGCACAGCTGTGATTTGCAGGAACACAGTACACCTGCACTTTCTCCATGACATCACGGGACATGCTCAGTCCACAAGGCGCGCTTCTAGCCATAGCTCAACATTATCACTGGGTCGGAGCACCTGATACCGATGTTTCAATCCGGTTTCACACATATTTATATGAATTTTATATAAATGTGTAAATAAAAATAAAGTTAAAATTGATTATATAATATTATTTATATATTTATATAAATTTTATATAATTATATAAATAAAATTTAATAAAATAAGGTTGGAAAATATCAGATACTACTTCGATATCAGATATTTGTCACTGCCTCTCTGAAGTTTTCTGATAATTGCCTATTACCATTCTGACACATCCTATCTTTGTATTTGCTATTTCTGTGCATTGCCAGGAAAGTCGGTGCTGTGCCAATAATTGCGGTCACAATTAGTAAGTATGGTAACACGCACAAATACAGTTACAAATTGTATAAGAAGATTGTGGAAGGATACATGGCAAATATATTATATTTTTGTATTATTTAATAAAGATATATCATACATTTCATTAATTTTTTTAATAAGTATACATTCTTCTAAAACGACACTTATTTTAAATAGGAGGGAGTATTTATCTAATTTTAATATTTAAAAAAGTCAATGAATCAAGCAAATTATAATTCTAATTTTAAAAAGATTGTAATCCAAACAAATAATTATTCAATGGTATTAATAAAGTTTATGGATGATTATATACGAAAGTACGTTACATTATCATGATATTTTAAAGCCTTATATTTATTTAGTAATGATTGAATTTATATATTTTTTACATGAAAACACGAAAAAAAATTAAGCAAATATTTAAAAATTTAATTAGAAAATGATGATAATCTTTATCAATAATAGTTCAATAGTATTATCAAAGCTTATGGATGGTTATACAAGAAATCATGATCCACTCTCATAATACTTTAAAGTTGTGTGTTTATTTATTAATGATCGAAATTAATTTTTTTATATAAAAGGTCAATAGAAACTTCAAGCATAAAATACTAATATAATAATAAATTTATAATATAAAGTTATTAAATAATCAATAATAATAACTAAATTAGTTAGATTGTTTTAATTGTAAAAATTTTGAATTAATTAAAATTTTAGTTCATTTTTAAAATAATTTTTGTTATTAAAAATCAGTTAGTTTATAGACTAATTAGTTATTCAAAATTTAAATTAAAACAAATATTTGTTTAATAGTCACTTTAATTATATATGAACATTTTAAATTACTCAAATTTTAATTTTAATCTTATTTTTAATTATATTCAATTTTTATAGTATATTAATTTTATTATAATCTAATAGAAATATTTTAAAATTTTAATTTTGGTTAAAATAATCAAAATAACACGAGCTTGGGCGGTAACCCGAGGGCTTAACCCAGACATCTGCTACTGATGTTCGATAAGACTTGGGATCACAATCAAAACAAAAACCATCACAACCGACATCTCCTCTTGTACGTGTACAAAAGTAATCGGCCCTCTTCTCCTTTTATTTTATATGGTCTACCAAGCCAACAAAAATTAAGCAACAACTAAACCAAAAAGGGTAAAATGACTACGTGCCAAAAAAGAAAGAGATTACAAAGGTAAAAAGTAGGAATAGTTAAAACTTAAAAGAGAACGTACGGGATGGTGCAGGGAGGCAATCGTCATTGTGATACAAAGGAAGGGATTGAATGAGCGTTGTGTGTGTAAGGGAAGGAAAGGACCAGCTCATTCAACCCCTTCTTTTTCTTTTAAATATAATTGTATTATAAAAAGATATTTATTTCCCCATTTTACATGTTGAACAAAGAAATACTTTTATTTCCTTTGGTGTATTTCTATGGCAAAAAATAATAATAAAACAGAAAATAATTAGTCTATCTCTCACGAGTCTCTACTTTGGATGAGTGTGTCTTTGTTCAGCTTCTGTCACCTTCTCGTAATTGTTTGTACTACCAAGTGTGGTGTGAGAGATAGCGAGAGAGAGATAGAGAGGGCGTGCAACACACGGCGGCTCAAGGTAGCTCCGGTTGGGGTAATGGATTCTTCTATTCTCTCTCTCATGGAAGTTGGCTTCGTTCTCACGGCAAAACTGCTTTGAACCGGAGCAAAAGATCAATTCCAACTTGG
>JAOSBP010000009.1:16598897-16610354 GCA_027563825.1 Erythroxylum mucronatum
CCCCCCTCCTTTTGGGTTGTTTGGTGATAATTATTAGAAACGCTGGCGGACCTCAAAGGAAGCCTAGCGTTGCTTCGGTTTTCTATGAGCTCAATCTTGTCATTGGATCAATTCGATTTCAAATCAAAGAAGAGGAAGAGCAGAGGGATTCACCGCGTCAAGATGCTATGGCTTATGAGATTCTCCGGTTTCTTCTCCGCCGCAATGATTATGATCATACTCTCTCCTTCTCTTCAATCTTTTTCTCCCGCCGAAGCCATCCGATCCTCTCACCTCGATAGATTGCCGGTAACCGCTGTCTCCGACCATTACTCCTTCCGAAAAGCGCCGGTTTTCCACAATGCCGATGAATGCGCCTTCTCCGATCGTTGGATAACCGGCGTCTGCGATCCTTCTTTGGTACACGTCGCGATTACTCTCGATTACGAGTACCTCCGCGGCTCCATCGCTGCAGTTCACTCCATTCTGCGGCATTCGAAGTGTCCGGAGAGTATTTTCTTCCATTTTCTGGTTTCTGAGACGAATATGGAGTCATTAGTGAGGGCTACCTTCCCTCAGTTGAAGTTCAAGGTGTATTACTTTGATCCGGAGATTGTGCGGAATCTGATCTCAACTTCTGTCAGGCAAGCTCTAGAGCAACCGTTGAATTACGCGAGGAATTACTTGGCGGATCTGCTAGAGCCTTGTGTAGGTAGGGTCATTTACTTGGACTCCGATTTAGTGGTGATTGATGATATCACACAGCTTTGGTATACGGACTTAAATTCGAGAACAATCGGAGCTCCGGAGTACTGTCACGCCAACTTCACAAAATATTTCACGCCGAGGTTTTGGTCGGATAGAAGATTCTCGAGCATATTCGATGGGCGGAGGCCGTGTTATTTTAACACCGGGGTTATGGTGATAGATCTGGTGAGATGGAGACGGGTCGGGTACACGAAACGGATCGAGAGGTGGATGGATGTCCAGAAGAGTAACAGGATCTACGAGCTGGGTTCATTACCGCCGTTCCTTTTGGTTTTTGCGGGACACGTGGCGCCGATCGAGCATAGGTGGAACCAACACGGGTTAGGTGGTGATAATGTGAATGGGAGCTGTCGGGACCTGCACTCGGGTCCGGCTAGTCTTTTGCATTGGTCCGGTAGCGGCAAGCCGTGGCTCAGGCTAGACTCCAAAAGGCCGTGTCCGCTTGATGCAATTTGGGCGCCATACGACTTGTTTGGACACTCGCAATGATAGCAGTATGTTAATGATGGTGTTTTACGGCACCGGTAAATTCTCCTCCGGGACTGCTTTTTCCCTCACATTAAATTTTTTAATGCCTTTTGTTTAATTTTGTCATTTTCCATTTTTTAAAACTTTTTTCATCATTATTTCTCGTCTTAATACTTCCTCTCCTTCTTCTACGTTTTATTACGATCTTATTAGTCATTTTTTCTTGGTTTTAAATTTTAGTATGGAATTTGTATTTAAGTTGTTTGATATTCTCTGTGCATGGAAAATAAAACATTTAAAGCAGAAATTCAGTTATGTAATAGTTCCGTTTCTGGATGGGCAAATGAGTTGCAGCCGTTCTGAAGTGGGCAAACTTATCCTTCAATGGCGGGTGGACAGTTCATGTGGGAGGAGGAGGAGGAGGAGGAGGAGGAGGAGGAGGGAAGAACAATTTTAAAATGACCAAATTGGTCTTCCATTTCATGTCATTAAGTTGCTAGATTATTTGCTGTCATTCTAGATTATAGTAGTACACAGCATTTATCCTTCCAGCACTAACCGTTAGGGCATTTGGGTAAATCAAATGGATTAACCTGCTTAACTAGGACCAGGATATACAGTTTCCAGTCCACCCCCGCCTTTTATTACACTTTGCACCCTATGCTATTTTATAGGGGAAAGTAGTATACTTGTCAAACGAAAGCTGCTGAAAAGAAGTGAAGGAAATGGATGACGACGTGTCGTATATGGTGGAGTGCAATGAGCAAAAGGTGGAAGGAGTTGAAGATCCATTTTGTACAGTGCTCAGAAAGAAACAAAATGAATAGTGTAATCGTTTTTGGTTAAAAAATCTTGAGCACAGCACAGGTTGACCTCAGTGTTATGCTTCGTGAGCAGTGAAAGACTTGTGAACTAACCTCCCTTTCCACGCTTTAGTGGCTTTGCCATGCCATCTCACCTGTATGTTTATTTTTAGTTTAGTATGATATTAAAAAGATTTTGAATGATCCAAAATGCTTTTCCACAACATTAAGATAAAAGCAGAAGTAATGGAATTAAATTTTATCGTTGCGTGTGAAGTGGCCAAAGTAGGGAATGGGGGGACCAATTCCTTTTGCCCTGGCATCACACGTGGCCACTTGCTTCGACTCTCATGGAATCAGCTCTAACCGACACTTACTTATAATAAATCAAACATACCCAATTTGTATAATATTGGTTTATGTTGTTTAGACCTTCTTGTCTTGTTCATCTTTTGCCAGCTGTGTTTTAAGCTGACTGGGACTTGCAAACAGAGCTTGAAATCTTCTGTTCCACCGATGCTGTGCCCTCTGTGTCACAAACAATCCCAGCCATCCATTAACATACCCAATTTATATAATATTGGTTTATGTTGTTTAGACCTTCTTGTCTTGTTCATCTTTTGCCAGCTGTGTTTTAAGCAAATTGGGACTTGCAAACAGGGCTTGAAATTTTCTGTTAATAATATAATTACACTAACCTTTTGATGATTTGCTGTGATTATATTTGTTCTAGAAGGAAGCAAAAAGTTGCGCAGCATGGGTTCGGTAACCGGCCCATTCGTCTACAGAGTGAGATCGAGTTTTTGTTTAATTCTAAATCGTAACTAATACTTTATAAGTTATTATCCCCAGCGTCATTGCATTGCATAGAGTAGGTGATTCTTGAGGAGGCGAAGCGTCAAGGGTTGAGAGTTCAGAGGTAGGCAAAACCACGGCCCATAATAAAACGTCATGATCAATTGGCTGGTCCCCTGTTAAGGGTATGGCTTTGAACACTTTCATTTATCTTTTTGCCATTTAATAACGTAGAGACATGACTGCCGACAATTTTCTGTTTAGGGACCATTGGTTTTTTTGAGCTTTGTTACTCCGTAATCCGTATAAAAATGTCACACAAAGAATGAGTTGAATCTGTTTGTTTAGGGACCATCGTGTTCCTTATGATGTCTGAAAACAACTGAGCCTCCACAGCCGCATGTGAAGAAAGGAACACATGGAACTTGGTTAAAGAGTCATTTAGACTTTAGCCGTAGAGAGGCCTTTACAGCTAGAAACAACCCTTTGGGTTATGACACAAGGAGACTATTAATTGCTCCTTGGTCCAACCCACCACCATTGTACTTAACATTGTACTTACTTGATATATAGGTCTGTGTGCTCCACAGTTGAATCTGTTAACTACATCACATCTCCAGGGAACTCTTCCGGATCTCCCCCTAATGATTATGTAACAGGACATAAATGACCTCTTTTCTTGATCGTGATCATAGGACCACCCACACAACAAGCTTACTAAACGAAAATGCAACTTCAACATTGGCAAATTTAATCGCAAAAAGTTGCCATTAATGAATATCACCAGCTTGCAAGTGTGAAAGTCGAGTTTCATTCATCACTTCATCAGAAACACCTGAAATAAAAGACAGCGGACGAATCTACACTAGAAAATAAAACTAAGATGAAGTTGAGCAACTTCAATTCTACTGGCCTGTTACATTACATGCTCATTTACTAGGAAACAACCCCCTGCTATTCAATATTATGGGAATTTAAAGCTCATATAATCTTGCCTTCCCGAAGGAGGACTTATGTAAACCCAGAGCAAAGAAATAATGATGGAGAGCAATCCAGACCATACGTACACAATGGTTGGTATCCTTCCTCTCCTTCCCATCAAACCCTTCGCGAACGGATAGAGATGGGACAAAACCCAGAAGCTGAAGAAAACTCCTCCAAGGAGCTTGCTCCACTCTGGAAATGGGCTATATATGGTCCTTGAAACACCAACTGTAATGGCTATTACATTCAACATCACTATTGTGATTGGAGGGACCATCAAGAAGCTCCACTTCACCACGTATAGATCAGCAAACTCATCTTCTCCATCTTCAGGTGTAGCAGATTTAGAGGTTAATGTGAATGAAATGTCGATTCCAGCTATAACCTTTAACAGGCCTTGTAATACTGCTGCAGGATGGGCACTTGTCCCACCAATCAACCAAAACTGTTCGTTTCTCCACCAATCATGCAGCGTGATTCCTGACCATCTGATTTCTAGGATTGCAAGCAGGCATAAGGTGACTGTGATGGCCAACAAGAACACTAGGAAGGCCACATTGAGTGATTGGACGATGAACTGGCCAGTGAAGAGCGAAAGAGCCGGCAGGGTGCAGTAGACTAGGAGGAAAAATGATGTGAAAGGGTACATGGCAACGTTGAAATATGCCACCCTCTGTAAGAACTTCATTCTCCGAGAAGCAAACAGTGCGTTGTTCCTAGAGAAAAATATTTCGACTGAGCCAGTAGCCCATCGAAGGACTTGATGGAGTCTATCTGTCAGATTGATTGGAGCTGTCCCTCGGAATGCGTCTCTTTTGGTTACACAATACACAGACCTCCAACCTCTATTGTGCATCCTGTAACCAGTCACCACATCTTCAGTCACAGAACCATAAATCCATCCTACCCTTTTTCCCCATTCAGTTCTGTCCTCGTAGAAGCAAGATATAACACTAATTGCCTCTGCGACGGTAGCAGCATCCAATGGCTTCCTTGGCCCTGCCAGAGAACCTACCGGCCTTCCTACGTTTCCCTGTCCTTGAAATTCTTGAAGTAGCCTTCCTTGGTACTCTGCATCTGGGATAGATGCAGCCAGGGAAGAAGAGTTCCCAAACCTTTTTGGTAAAAGCAGTGACTCAATATCTGCATCATCGTCATCGTCATCACCAGTAATTCCATTCATAGGTACAGTCATCTCATCATCTTTCTTGTTTTCTCTCTTGGGTTTCCTCAGGAATAACTTGATTTTCCTTCTACCAAACCATCCGTGGTGCTCTGCAGTTCTTGGAGGACTAAATCCATAGATAGCTGTTCTCCGGAAAATGCAGCCTGTTCCCACATACATTGGACCTTGTAATCCATCAAGAGCTCTCATGCCCACATCAAAGAACACTGTATTATGGTTGGCATATCGATCATTTGGATCAATCCCTTCAAATCTTTGTGGAAACTGAACATAACAGATCCTATCACCACCCCTATCAAGCATAAAGCACATTCCCTCCCTCAACGCCAAGGAGTTGTGAATGTAGTGATCACAATCAAGATTCAGAATGAATGGCCCGTTTGACATGATTGCACTGGTTCTGACTAAAGAATTCATGGCTCCAGCTTTCTTGTTGTGATCATAGCTTGGCCTTTTCTCTCTGGATACATAGACCAGCATTGGCAATCTAATGTCAACTTCTGTCGTATCAATCAAGTTCTCCCCATCTGCTTCAGCCCCAAAAACAGGTTCCCCACTTGGTGGAGCAAGCATAGCCTGTAAAGGCAAGCCAAATGTTAGATCATTTGAATTCCAAGCCATGTCAATATAGTTTTAAG
This sequence comes from Erythroxylum mucronatum, assembly GCA_027563825.1. NCBI lineage: Eukaryota > Viridiplantae > Streptophyta > Magnoliopsida > Malpighiales > Erythroxylaceae > Erythroxylum > Erythroxylum mucronatum. The sequence continues at coordinate 16,604,519 of JAOSBP010000009.1, forward strand.
CATTCCAAAGCAAAGTTTACCTGAATTATGGCAGCATGGTCTCCTCTTGTGTGTTCTGGCTCTCCAGATTCCCATGTCCCAGGCCAATGTGAACCATCTGACATCCAAGTAGCCTTCTGTACCTTGATAACTTCTGATGAATTGCCCCCTCTTTCCATATGTTTCTTCTTTGCTCGAATGTCTTCGTGGGCATTATAGGCATCTGATCTTCTCCTGATTGAGTTAGGTAAAGAGTTGATTCTCACCTTAAATTCATCATATTCTCTCTTAACTCTTCTCCTTTCCCTAACGAAATCAAGTCTAACTTTGTTCTTAAGGAAATCACGTTTCTGGAAGTAAGTCTCAGGGTTCCTTGGTTCTATGTTGTGTTTCTTGCAAAAGGGAACCCAAATTCTTGCAAAGCTAGCCGTCTCAGCTAGAGCTTCAAATGTCAAAAGAGAGCCACCATCATCTGATAAGTAACAAGCGACCTTTTCCACTGGATAATCAACTGCAAGGATAGAGAGTATAGTGTTTGCAGTTACAAGAGGTGGTTCCTTCTCAGGGTCTGCTGTTGAAACGAAAACATCAATGCCAGGAAGGTCTGATCTTCCTTTTGGGTTCCGAAGATTCGTGGATTCAAAACGCTGTTTTAGCACAGAGAGGTTTGTCACTCTCTTTACTGGGCAGAGCTTAGGAAGTTGATCAAGAATCCACGAAACGGCAAACCAGAACTCACAAGTTACAGACATTCCCCATAGCCACATAGCTTTGTGATTAGGGTGTCGAATTCTCCATGTAAGAAATAGACCAAGAGCGACAAGACGGAACATAATGAGTAATCTGCAAGGCAGTGTTAACAAATTTCATGAACAAAACATTAATCAAAAACCCATCTGGATGAATGAAAACTAGATCAATATTGATTGACAGAATTTTCTTCAGGATTAATAAAACTATATCAATATTGATTGACAGAACTCTAAAGGATTAATCCTTTAACTACGTGCTTTTGGCCGCATAATTATGCTTCTACTTGTTTTCAACTAAGCATGCAAAAGCAGACAACTTTTCTATAAGTTGTATGTAAGACCGAGAAGTTAGAAATCCAGAGAGAACAATGAGACAGTCTAAAAGTACTCGAAACACAACGCAAAATACAAGTTAATGACAGCAATTCCAAGTGGAGTACCTGTAGGGGCTGAGTATTGCAGTAGAAACTGCAACTTTTCTGGTCAGAGGCCTCTTGCTTTTCTCTTCAAACTCTGGGGGATGCTCAAAACCGTTGACTTCTCCTGATCCGCCTCCATAACCATTCTTTGGCCACACAGCGTTGCCATAACCATAAGTACCCTTTGTCTCAAACAACCACCTCGTATGATCAAAATCCGGAGGTTGATTCCCTGCTTTAAATGATTTCACAAGTGAAAGCCTCTTATCCAACCTAGGCAAAGGCAAAGCCCGATCTTCGGCTTCACTTTCGGGATCAGAATCTGATTGATTGGAGCTCGCCTCATCATCGACATCCTTGTACGGTTCTTTGCAACCAGGACAAGTACCCTCTCCGTTAGACCCCACGCAATCTAAATAACAATCTCTACAAATATTGAATCCGCACTCGCATTTTTGTTTCATAGCTTCATCATCACAACCTTTCATGCCACAGACAAGCCCAGTTTTGGCCTGCTCTATTGCTGATTCTATCGAGCAGTCGATAACATGCCCGCGTGTGACGGATTTGAACCCACCAGTGAAGATGGTACCTGTTAAGAAGCCGCTCTCGGAAGGTTTCCCATCATTATTAATATTCTCACTGAGGCTGGTCTGTGATGCTGAGAATAGCTGGTGGTCCGGTGTTGGGGGAATATGGACAGTGTATGTAACAAATTCTGAACTAACCTCCTCTGTCGGGTCGTCTTTGGACATTGCACTGTATCTTCCTCCACTTGAGGCTCGATTTCTACTGTTATTGAGAGGTGAATTTGGATTGTTTGACACAGAAGGTCTTGCTATTGGACTAGTTAAACCCATACTTCTACTTCCCGCACCTTTGCCTCCTGATGAGACCCTTATCGTCACAGGAGAAGAAGATGGAGATGTTGCAGCCTTCACCATCCTGACGATCAAACCTTTCCAATCAGTGAAATGAAAACACAAAGAAACAGGAAAGAAGAAGCAAAAGTGAGTTTATGGAATGGATTCGAAATGAAGACCCATCTCTTTAATGCAATCTCTGGGCAACGGTTGAATTTGAAACTATAAGTAAAAAGGCACCTCTCTGGTTGGGATTGGGGTTCAAACATAACGGTCGGCTTGTCTGGGCCTTAGATGAAGAGAAATCCAACGGTCCAAATTCAATTTAAGGAAACGGTCGGCTAGGTGCGGTGACGTGGACATGTGGTCCATTCTTGTCTAAGGGAAGAAAGTCAAAAAGAAAAGGTAAAAGGCCAAAGGGCAACGGCCAAAGCCCAAAGGGCCTTTCGCTGCTTTAAATGGTATATACCGTTGATATGTTGATGGCCTCTCTATAATAATTACAAGTTGATGGCAATTCAAAAGGTTTTGTCCCAGCGCCGAATATATAATATATACACTAAAAAATTGGATTTGAGGCCCATTCGTTTCATAATATTTCTCAGCCAAATTTAATCAAATAGGTATTGATGTATTAATTATATGTTATCCGACATCCACAAGTAGTCAGTGTTGTTAGGGTAAATAAATCAGTTCCACCCTATTTTATTAAATTTTATCCATATATTTACGCTAAGATACATAAATATGTGGATGAAATTAATGATAAAGGTAGGAACTGAGTTATATAAACAAAGAATCTATCCCCCCAATCTACATAAATGAGTGGATAAAATTAAATGATACAAAGTCAAAACATCCCAATGATTATAGAAGATTTCGCTTAGCGAATTCGAATCTTCTGTCCAATATTATGAAGTTTTATTCTGTCCCATGAATATCAACTATTTATTTATGTGGGTCCCACATAAATAAACGCGGGACTCGCATAAATAAATGACTGAGATTCATAGAAGAGAATAAGACAACATAATATTAGACAGAAGAACCTGTCCGTTGTTAGTAAAAAGTTGTGAATTAATAAAGGACTGCACTTATTATTATATAATACCGTTTTCCCCCCTCCAAATCGGGACTTGTAATCATTATAATTCATAAAAAGCTTGTTGGTGGGATTAGCATTCTTAATCAAATTATGAATAAAGGTAAATTACATTTTGGATATAAATTTTTTATAAACTATATTAATGAATAAAGTTTCAATTTAATAAAGTTAAAATTAAAATCGAATAATAGTAATAAGTAATAACAATATAATTATACTACTATTATTATTTCACACTACCTACATTGTCGTTATTAAATAAGCAAGTTCAAATCTAAATTCCCTTTTAACATAGAAGCGAACGTGAATTATGACGACAATATATTCGTAAATTAAAATAAAAAATTTGATAAATAAAGATAATGATATAATTTTTCCTTACGGGAGCATTTTGAAAAATAACGGATTGAGTTTAATTTGCTAACTTAATCGATTACTAAATATGATTATCAGATCTTTGACATAACGAAACACTAAGAACCTAAAATAGGCCAAAGTATACAAATGATATCTGTGCAACTAGATAAATTACAAAAGACGGCTATGTCCAATTTAACAGAATCTTACAAATCTGAGGGAGTCACCTATTGGATTGAGTACTTGTGTTTGAAATCCCAATCTTATCATTTGGTTTAGTTTTTTGAACTCGCTATTATGATAATAGACAACAAGAATTTAACTTAATCTTTAAACCTTTATATATGAAATACTAAAATTGCGAATTATACTCTCAATCTTAGCTCCTAAAACAATTACAACTACTGCATTTTTTTTAATTACCGGATTAGAAGATAAATAAGTAAAATAAAATATTTAAAATTTAAAAGGAAATAATGATTGAATAAAATTTAAAAACTTTAAATATGAAAATATTATTATTGATTATTAAATTAAAATTAATTAATTTATAAAAATTGACCGATTAATTAAAAGTCAAAATTTGAAACAAAAATTGAAGAGTTCAAAATTTTTAAGGAATGGATTAGATTTTTTTAACCTTTGATTTTAACAGTATGTCTAACAATTTTGGTATCTCATTATTTGCCTGCTTTTTCGGCTCTTAAAATTGTATTTCCTGGGAGCCGTGCGCGTCGTCATGCAAGTATGTTAATTTTCGTGCTAAGGATTAGTTAAAGCTAACAATTCTTCCGGAGTTCTTATTCAGGATAAGTTTGTTAGCTATTTTCAAATTTTAAAAATTAACGATTAGTTAAAGCTAACTATTCTTCGGGAGTTCTTATTTTAAGGATAGAGATAGAGATAGAGATACTGAAGAATAGGGTAAAGTGGTTAGTGAATTAGATAATACTCAGACCAAGTTTATAAAAATATATTAAATTAGAAGATTTAATAAATAAACATATAATCAATGTTTTAAAAATTAAACCGATTCAACTTGTGTAGCATTGAAAATTTTAAACCTGAGTAATTTTTTAGTTTGATATAATTTAGTAGTTATTAAAAAACGATCAGTTTATTAATTAATTAATTTTTTTATTAAACTTCAAATTGTTTTAATAATTATATTATTTTTCAAAATTTTTCAAAATTTTTAATTTTATTCTATTTTAATTATGTATGCATCTGCTTAAAACTTAGGGCCAGAACTTTGCCTCCCGCAAGGAACCTACCCGGCTTGAACGGAGATTAATCTAGGTGTGAATAACTTAAAGGTATATTCCTATAATTGGGACCCACCTAAGACACCTCGCGGTTAACAAAAAAAAATGTCGCAAGTTTAAAGCTTCGAAAACATTGCACATAATTCAAATGGCCGGGGAGGAAACCCAAATGTATTTATTTTGGTGGAATTTGAGTAGTTCTAAGTTCATGGTAGTTGGATTTTATATAAAACAAGACACCAACTAATCAAACTCTCAGAAACTAACAAAGAAAAGTTTCAACTGCCTAGAACTGCTGGTGGTTTCTTGAACATGCTACCTTCTCTAATCTCTCATACTCTGAATTATCTTCATATTCAGATGAGAAAACCTACGTGACGATTGAATTAGAGTGAATAATGAGGGTCTAATTCTCATTGGATTGCCAGGGTACCCTAATAGATCACTCAACAATTATTATCAGATGGCCAATCAGAGTTATAATCGACCGGAAGAACTCCTTGTTGTGCCTGTTATCAATGAAAGAAAAGGGAAGATGAGCATTTTAGAAGTTAAAAACAAGAAATGCCATGCAAAACCTGCCAGGATTTGGAAAGTAGAATGCGGTTAATTACTAAGGAAACCAACCTCTATGAGTAGTCCTTGAAAAATGTCATTCTGATCAAACTGTTGAACGTGAAGAGAAGGGTCGTAGATCAACTGAGAGTTAGAATCATCATTCATCTCGCAAGAAACCATTGGCAGGTTCTGCGAATGATAGACAACATTTTCCGGTTTTACATATTCATGTTCTTTGTCAATTGAACCAACACCGAATGGCGATATGAGACTCCAGGATTGAGCAACGCCAGAGCTATCATTAATAGAAAAATCTGCTGCCGGAGTTTCTGAACAGTAATTTGCATCTTTCACTGCAGAATACAGAAGGTTCCTTTGATCATTAAAAGGCGCTGCCATACTAGAGGTTGCGCCTAGTGCAACAGGACCATTTGCTTGTAGCGAAGTTAGACTGTGCACTGGACTAAGGTAACTTTGTGTGGCTCGCATTTGGGCATTGAACCTATTTGCTGAAGAAGATTGATCATAACCTGCCATT
>JAOSBP010000009.1:16610568-16623701 GCA_027563825.1 Erythroxylum mucronatum
CATTAAAAAAGTATACACAATTCAACCCCCCTTCTTGTGTGTTTAGTTATCGTTTTATTAACTTGTGATTCACTTCATTACTAAGGATAGATGATCTTTTAGATTAGCTGAAGGGAGCTGTCATATTGAAATGAGATTGAGATACTAGTAGTTAAGGATAGCAGAGCTATGTATTCCCAAGATAGTTTTTTATACTCAGTATGGACATTATGAGTTTTTTGTGATGCCTTTTAGGTTAACTAATGCTTCAGTCGCATTTATGGAAATGATGAGAAAAACTTTTCATGAGTATCTGGATCATTTTGTAATAGTTGTCATTAAAGATATATTAGTGTATTCAAGGAGTAAAGAGGAGTATGAGCAATATTTGATAATTGTGTTATAGATATTGAAGGAGAGATAATTATATGCAAAGTTCAGTAAGTGTGAGTTCTGGATGGAGTAGGTAGTTTCCTTAGGCATATGGTGTCTCGAGAGGGAGTGATGCCTAATCTTACTAAGGTAAAAGCAATTATAGAGTGGGAGTCACCTAGAAACACATTAGAGGTAAAGAGTTTTCTAGGACTTGCTAGGTATTATTGGAGATTTATAGAAGGATTTTTTTTATGATAAATAGCCCATTGACCAAGCTATTGAAGAAAGGAGTTCAGTTTGAGTGGGCCAATCAGTGTTAGGAAAGTTTTGAGCAGATTAAGGGTCTATTTGGTTGAAGGTTTTATAATAGAATTGGAAGAAACATAACACAGTTCCATCGTTTGGAAGGAGGTTTTATAATGGAATGGGATGGAAGCGAAGGGTTTCTTATTACGTTCCATTCCATCCTAAACAGTGAAAATGAGAAACCTTCGATTCATGGGGGTTTAGGATGGAACGTAAATTAATAAATATATACTACCTAATGTACCCTCAATAATTTTTCATAATACTAATTATTTCTTACCCTACCCTAATAACAACCAACACAACACAATAATATTTTTATATAATTAACAATAAATTGTATATAATTAATAATAAAATAATAAAATTTTTATTAATAAAAATAAAAAATATATAAAAACTTATTCTTTAATTGTTTATCACACTGCCATGACATGTCTCTGATAAGTTAAAAGTATATTTCTATATAAATAAAAATATAAATAAATTATTTTCAAATATAAATCAAATAATAGAATAATATTTAATAAAATAAATTTTATTAAATAATTAATAATAAATTATATATATTAATAATAAAATAATAAATTTTTATTAATAACATAGAAAATATAAAAAAATTATTGTCCAAGTCACAACCGTGTTCAAGTCATAACCGTGATATGTTTTTCATAAGTTACAGGTTTTTGCTGTTTTAAAACTATAGCATTAGAGTGTTTTTGCATTTTTGGTTCTAGGTTGTTTGGGAATGTTATATGAGGGTATAATAGTCATTTATTATACATTACATTCTATTTCATTCATCTTCTAAATAACATTACATTACGTTACATTATGAATCATTTCATCCCTCCTAAACAATTTTTTTATTATATTCTATTCCATTCCATTCCATTATAAACAATTCTGTTCTGTTTCACTCTATTAATTAACATCCAACCAAACAGGTCCTAAGAGTATGAGGTTCTGTTAATGGTGAAGATGTTTATGAAAGTCAGATATGATTTGAATATTATTTAAAATTTATCTCATATGTATTAAGTTTTTGTTATTAAAAATGTATATATTTATTGGAAGGAAAAAAGATCATTTGAAACATTTTTCTCTAAAGAAATAATTATCACTATATTATTTATTTTAGGCAAAGAAAACAATTTGTTATACAAATACTCTCTTAATATCATTTTTTTAATTCGAAATTGTTAATAGCTTAGATAATTATATTATTGTCCACTATATACCCTTTTACAGTCTAATTTTAATTTTCAATGATAAAAAACATGAAACAATAAAATTAAAATGCTTAATGAAACTATAAAAAAATCCTCAAGGCTACGTTTGGTTGGGGGTTTATTAATGTAATGGAATGGAATGAAATATTATTTCATAGTTTAGGAGGAGAGATTTGTAGCATTTTCGTTTTCAGCTGGTTAGTTTCAATAAGCTTATTAAAAAGCTATTCTCCAAACGTTGTTGTTGGCTGTTTGAAAAGTCAAATAGCTAACAACCACCAATCAGCTGAAAAAACAGATGATTGGTTAGTATCCAAACACACCTTATATTTAGTAATCGACAGATACAGTTACAAATAAATACGACAAAATCTTACAAGTAAGTATGGTCAAATCGCAGAGTTTGCGAAATTACTGTAACCCTTCGGATTTTTCAACTTCCATTTTGCTTGAACCTCTTAAGGTTAAGGGAATTTTCTTTCCAAGCACTTGTTCAATTGCGAACTGTTACTATTATAGGGTGGTGTATCATGATTTGGACTCTAATTTCGCTGTGATGTATTAGTGTATGGATTATGGAATTAGAATTTTTAAGTTAAAAGAGTCAGACGGTCTTGTCTTGTTACTTTTTTGTTAAATGTCAAGATGTCTCCTGGAACGTACTTCCAACAAATCGCCAATGGACCTAGAATCTACTACTATTTCTTCACTTTGAACTTTCCTCTGCCTTTCCAAGCGAGTTCAGACAATGATCTAAAAGTTGTCTTGACCACATATTGTTAAGCCAATATGCAATTGTTTTCTCCCTTGTCTTCGCGACGAAGTAGTTAAAAGGCGCACATGATAAGGTGTAGACACAGATTTGTTTGTTGTCGCCTCTTAGGTATGTCATCAACATTAACTAGGACAGAGACAAGATAGAAAAAGGAAATGAAATAAATAACATTTGAAATAACTCAATTAGCTTTTTGTTGTTTTCCTCTGTTCCTCCCACCGCCACACTATTCATCTTTGCGCTTTCTATATGGACAATGGAATCACAAAAACGACGCGTTTGGCAGAAGACAAGAACAACCAAGGCCGGATGCCACAAGATGCACAAATCTAACGACTTGTAGGGATAAAAACGTAAATTCCGGAGGGAATGGTCGGCCAGTTGCTCACTGTGATCTTTGTCCATAAGCGGGGGGCACTTTTTGATAATAAAGTAGAGTCGGAGGTTATTTTAGAAAGTTTTGTACATTGGGAAATTTGCAACCAAACCCCTCTATTTATATTGGCCTTCGAGGGCCAGAGAGAAACTACCACGTTTCTTCTCCGAGTCTCTCTTGTTGCTTCCCTTTTCGGTGCTTTAAGCTCTGTTTTATTTGGTCTTTGCTCTTTGCTCTTTGCTCTTCACTCTTTAAAAAGAAAATAAACAACAAAGACAAAAGCAAAAACCCACCACTTCTTTGTAGGAATTTGATCGAACAAGAGAAGAGTCGTTATTCTTAAGTTTTGTTTTAGTTATGGAAAATGATAAATGGAGCTTCGGTCTCTCTGGTTCTTCAAGAAGCTATCGATCTCCTATAAAAGCTCTCACCGGTAAGTTCAAGGTTGGATTTTTTGTTTCTTTACTGGGTTTTATGTTGGTATTCATTTGTTGGGTGTTTTTAATGTTGTCGATTGATGGTTTGCTGATCGCGAATTTTTTTACTGGTGGGTTTATGATCTTGATTTTGGGCAGATCTTTATGTTGATTTCGAAGAGGAAGAGGTAGAGATAGAGGGAGATGATGATTTAGGGGCCGAGTACTCTTGTCCGTTTTGCGGCTGCGATTATGATTTAGTTGAATTATGCTACCATATTGAAGACGAGCATCGTTTAGACGCTAATTCTGGGGTAATTGTTCCCTTCAACTCTCGTCATGGATATTCCTTATTTCTAGCGATAACTGTTACTCGACTAGTCCTTGCTTGTGCGTTAAAGAGTTATTGTACAGTTTTACTGCTGGATTTTTTTGTTTTTGATAATTCTTCTCTCGCAAAATTTCATACTATACCAGGTTGCACCTTTGGATAGTATAAAAGTGAGTTTCTTGCTTGATTTATACATAAATGTTGTAGTCGATGAATTGTTAGAACGATAGTTTGCATAGAAATTTTCACGTTTTTAATATGCTCAGTTGGATCACAGTGACAGAGAATCATCTTTTTGTTTCTTCTAAAGCTGTATTCACCTCGTAGGATATTGCTGTCATATATAGTCCATTCTTGACCTTTATCCTGACCTTTTCAAATCTTTACGTTCATAAAATATGCAGTGTCAGTAATACAATTACTGTTATTGCTTAAGTTCTTGGTTTTGTTATATTTCCACAATTTCAGGTATAAAAGCATTCTATTAGCATGAGAGCCTAGGCAAAGTTTCTTGAATCCATAGGCTCATAAAGCTATGAAATTTGAACTTGTGTAGTTGAGAAAGGTGGATTTCACATGGGAGCTGTATTTGAAATGAAACGTTAACATTTTTCCTTTGATGATTTTCTTGAGATAAAGACTAGGGATGTCTAATGCTAAAGTGACTCCATTCAAGTGGTGCTATTTATGCAATTGGCTTTATACATGTTCAACAACATGCATTTGTGTGATTTACTTGACATGCCATCTGCATATGACATTCAGTAAAAATAGGACTTGGCCAGGTTTTAATAATACTCTTTCATTTCAATTTGCTTACAATAGACAATGTCTGCAGTTGCAGGCATGTCCAGTTTGTGCCACAAGAGTGGGAGTGAATTTGGTTGCGCACATACAGATACAACATGGAGACATGATCAAGATATCCTTTGCTAAGTTGATTTGTCCGTTGTCTCCCTTTTAACAACTAATGTTGGTTTTGAATATCTTTATTTGTATGGGGTATTTTAATATTGTTGTTATGTGCTTGGTTGGTATTTTATAATGAGTTGAGCTTTTCAGTTTTTTCCTTGACTAGACATTACAGTTTGCAAATGTTGAAATTTCAACAAAATGATTCGCATTCAACTCTTTCTTTCCTGAAGAAGGAGTTGGAAGATGGATATGTTCAATCACTAGTCAGGGGGTCATCCTCTATGGTTTCTTCTTCCAAGTTGGCACCTGATCCACTGCTGTCGTTCCTTTGCATTGGACGTTCATCTGATAAGTTAGAAACTGCACAGTCTGATTGCTCAAAGGAAGCAACGTCAGAAGAGAAAAGCTCAAACGATAAAATGCTAGAAAGGTTAGTTGTCCAACAAACCTCATCACTTTGTCTTCTGCATCTTTATCCATCTCAAACCATTAGAGTTACCATGAAATAAAGGTTACTATGAGCAGAAAGAACAATTAACAGACGGTAATTATATTAGTACAAACCTTTGTGAAAAAAATTGCATGTGGAACAATTTGAGCACCAAGCAGGACACAGTGAGCTCGTATGCCATTAAATTAATAAAATCACTCATGTCACTTTGTCATCGTAGTATTTAGTTTTAAGGCTAGGGGAAAATGAGACGTGATCAGATTGTCATTGCATTTGTTAGCATCTGCAGTTCCGCGATAATTAGCTATGAGAGCATTTGAGCTAGATTTGGATGCATCTGGAGCCCTTTTAAATTGAAAGAAGCGTATATATACCATAAATATGTGATAGAATAAAATAACACTAACTTGAATTCAAATAAACATATATTAAAATGATTGAGGTAATACATGGCTTACCAAGTCATTATTTGAATACATCAATTTTGTCAGGTTTTCTAAGGTGGTTTGGGGTAATGTTATATTGTGCTTTGTATCTTGATACCTCACGTCCTCCATCTTTTGCTTTGAAGTGTCTGAAGATTCATTGCTTTCGCTTAAACTAGCTTTAATCATTTCTTTACTCAGATGTTTCCTATCCAAGATCCTTTCCTTATTGTGCCTAACTTCAGGGTCATTTGCATGGTTGCAGAAACGTTCATCTCACCCCGATGTCCAGTAAGGAATGTATGGAAAAGGCAAAGAGAAGCGAGTTTGTACAAGGATTGTTGTTATCCACTATGTTTGACGATGGTTTATGATTGAAACTCTACATAGCGGTCTTTATTGTTAGCTTCAGATTGTAACAGGTCAATCATCAATCTTTGACGAATGTATATCTCGATAAGGAGAGCTAGGGTAGACTCTGGTAGTAAGCAGTATAATTCATATTGGTGTAACCCATTTGAACAGATGATTGATAAAGGGCATAGACATGTTGCATTTCGTTGTTGGTAGCTCATATGTTTAATGGGAATAGCTTTACTTACTAATCCCAATCTTGCGTAGCAGTCATACCACTTTTACCAGAAAGTTGTCACTCTTGCAATATAAGGCATATCCATTCAATGTTCAGCTTTTCCCTCCCGTGTAGGTCCTTGAAGACTGACATAAATGCAGGTCCATAATCACAACATATACAATACATTTCACAACTGCACACCCTCCCTCAATGTATTTGGCTATTTAGAAGTTAGCAATTCAAATTTCTTATCTACAGTTAATTTCATCTTTTCGTTTTCCATAGATATATCAACTCCGAATGTATTCGCTAAAATTTTACATATCAAGACCTAGAAGTTCTTTGTTCACCTGTACCACTCTTATAACTCGTCGACAAAAGGCCCTATATCCACTAGCCTTCCAAAGAAGGCATCATGATTCATGATCCATAAAGGATCTATGATTCAGGGGCGCAGCTTTCTTAACAACCATTTCTTTCTTAATTTGGGATCCAATGCCATGAATGTTTTTGCTTTCATTTCATCCTCAAAGAGATCACAAGCATCTAGCACAAGATCTTCATCCATGTTTGGTAAAGCTTGGACAGCTTTAACCACGTCTTCTATTGAGATGGAGTTGGCGTTCTCATCCTTTTTTTGGTCTGATAAGCATGGAACTGTGGTCGTCAGCTCAGAACGAGTGCTGGTCTTGCCCATCTCCTTGTATCTCAACTTTTTCGAACAAGCAGAAGTCGATAGGTTTTCCAATTGCCGCTTGTTATTCTGAGTTGCCATTTTAGGTATTGAACCTGTTTGTACCGACTCCATCCTAAGTCCACTCGAAGCTGATGTAGTTGGAGACTCGGAAAGCTGTGATGCTCCATGAAAATTTCCTGATTGGACATCATATTCCAGCAATAAAAATTGAGGAAAGAAGCGACCAGTTTCACCAACATTATGATCATTGCAAATCATACACAGGTCTTTGTAGTATGGAAGAGGTCGAGTCATGAACTGCCTTGCATCTGTATGTGTCTGCAGTATAATAATGTCATAGGTTTAGATAATTATTCAATTGTGTAATACGAATACTTGATTGGAAAATGATCTAGTTTGTTAGTTTACTCCAATTCCTGCAAAACGTTGTAGTAATCATATGCAGGATACACACACACGACACATACCTTGATATAGTCTTGCCATACATAATCATCAGCAATCACCATTTGACGAGCATCGTCCCATGCAAACCCATCCATTTCAAGGAGATTCTTTATGACATTATACTGCCTTCTCAGAGTTTTGTAACGATTTTTGAGAACATCCACATCATAGTCAAACTCAAATTTAGCATTGAAAGATGTAATCATATCTATCCATGCCTGTTTGTGAAACACACCATCGATTTTATTTCCTTTCTGCAATTGTTCCAACATAAGGTCAATGAAATACCGATCCATTGGAGGATGCCAATACGTCCTAGTGCGATTGCTTGTTGATTGAGTTGCACATGATGGGGTCCAATGCAGATCATCTAAGACTTCTTTGGATGTCGAATCATCTACCACATCCTTTGACACAGACATTGCATCAACTCTCCTTTCTTGAAGGGCCACAATAGTGCCCTCACCAGGACTTGTCGGTTGAGTGGCTGCAACTGTTTCAGTTTCAACTAAGTGAGGCAAGTACTGCAGTTCATTTTCACCTATAACCAACCATCAATATAAGGAAACAATGAGCAAGACTTCCAACACATCAAATATCATTGAAGAACAAGGGTTTCACCTTTTTCTTCAATGCCTTTATTTTCATATATCAAGCAAAGATCAGGATAATATGGGATCCTTTTGATCCTAAATGAACGAGCATTTGGATTTATCTGCAATCATCATTCATAAGACTTTCAGCAAATAAACAAACCATAAACATAGCAAGGTACAAATTATGTAAATCCTTTTCACCTTGATATACTCATCCCAAACACTATTATCAGCTGTCACCATTTGGTGATTTCCATCCCAGATAAACCCCTCCTGATTAATAAGCTTCTTTACGGTCTTGTATAAATTCCTCAGGGTTTTATACCGGTTCTTCAATACATCTTTTTCATATTGGAAATTGAATTTTGTACTGAACAGTAAAGTCATTTGCTTCCATGCTCGCTTGCTGAACAAATAATCGTCAAACTTATTCCCTCTGCTGACTTGCTGAAGAAGGAGGTCTATAAAATATCTATCCATTTCAGGAGTCCAAATTGTTCTCAAGCGATCATTACTGCTTGCTCCTTTGCCACCCATTTTGTCCGTCTACAGATTTAAACAGGAGATTAGCAGAATTTCCCTTTTTTCACTTCCGCCATACACATAATCAAGAAAAGCAATACAAATATCATAAAGCTCTCCCGAACAACATTCTTCTAAATTCCAATTACATGGGAATTTAGATACTTCAGATAGTTAATGACTGTAACTTGCTAGTTCGTTCGCAAATCGTCAAGGTTCCATTTTTCTTAAAAAGTTTCTGTTTTCAAGTGAAACCAAGTTATTTCCTTAACAACATGGACTTCATCAGTTCATTGCGCCACAGTCAACTGCTTTTAAAACCCATCAACACATCACACACGGTCGAGCTGTAACTTCTTCAAAAACTAGGAGGACTTTGAGCACCCAAGACCCAATACTCAAGAGCCATGCCAGTACGTTAATAACTGTGCAGACATCGCAATATTTCTAAAGGTGAACTTACAGGATCAATTGGAACCGAATCCATATTAATCTGGTCAAAGAACAACATTGACGTCGAACTACAAATAAGTAAATAAAAACGCACCTGGAAATCGACTAGGGGGAAGGCCTGGGATAGGGACAGGAACAGTGGGATGTTTTTAGAGGCTTAGGGATAAGAATTTCCTGGATAAGGGTGGAATACAACGATAACCTTGATAGGGTTATCCCTGATTGCAATTGCTCGAGAAGTCTCTATCTGTCACAAATATTATCTGACCATCCAATCGACTACGCGTTTCCTTGTTGGGTAGCACATGCTTGTTTGGGCTGGGAGGACTTGCACGTTTCTTTTTCTTCTTCTTTTTTCTTTCTATTTCTTGGATAGCAATATGCTACTATTAATAGCCTACGCTCAACTTAAACCAAGAGATCGATGATAGATGATGAAGCATTAACGATATGTTTAATTCACGGTAACAGCCTAACAGGTATTCTATTACCATCTATTCCTAATTATTAGGAATTTTATATTTAGTTTTTAAAAAAACTCACAGAATAATCATTCCATATATTAGGTATTTGAAGACATTGGAGAATAGGTAAAGATAAATAGAATAGGTAAAGATAAGTAACCCTTATCTTTATCTATTCCATGCATGTCAGCAAGGAATAGGTAAATGTGAAACTTTACAACTTTGTCCTCTCCTCCTCCCACGATGCTCTAACTCACGCAATAGCACAATTTGTCTGCTCTTATTCACTCCCAGTGGTTGTCTCTTCCTCTTCACGCTCTTGTCTCTTTTTTCCACTCTCTGATCTGGTCTGGTTTGATTCACGCTCGTCTTTGGCCCTCGCTCTTCACAGTGTCGACTATTTTTGTAACGCCCCCTTATCACAGGATACACACCGGGACGTCCGAAGATTATTCCGGTACATAACCTATGATAAGAGCAAGCTACGTTCGATCACTACATTCACTTCCTATGGCATCATATCATTATTCACTTGTAAAGCATCATAAGAAAATCACAATATTTTTTAAACCAATTTTTTCCTCATTTCATTTCACAAAATCGATGGCTACATTGTGTCTTTCACATTTTCCATATGTACAACATCAAAGCCTAATAAATAAGTACTACATGAAAGAGGAAAATATGCACAATCTAACTAAGCCATCCAAAAAGTCCAGCTGACTGACCTTTGAGCCATGACTTCTGCTGCTAATCACAATATACCCGGCTTGTAGAGCCTCTTCAGTAGCTAGAGTCATCTCTTGGTCTTGAAAAGACAATGTTACAATTTTGGTGAGTTTTGCGAACTCAATGAGGTAACCATCATCGATGATTAACTCAATTCATGCATCACATCAATTCACATATCAATTAATTCACCACTTTGCATATCACAAAAGTATCACACTTTTACTTAAGCATAAGTCATTCTGCATTTCAATCAATCAAACATACTTAACAAGATGCATATGAAATTTTCATGAGACACTTTTCCAATTATTACGTTGTTGTGACCGAGTGCCTGAACTGTCCTATATAGGGTTCATTAAACATTGAGCCTAAGGCTCTGAATTACTTGTGAGCTCGAGGCTCAGAATCACTCGTTGAGCTCTAAGCTCTAATCGGTGGCAACTTTGGTTACAACTGTCATTATATGATTATGTATTCATGAATTGAATGCATGTACTACAATCATCACATTATAAAGCACATAGGTCTCCACATTCACATTCAAGCTGCACTTCAATAATTCAATCCACATTACATACTCATCGGACCTTCTGTCCGGAATCCACAATCAAATCACATTCATTCATTATTCAAAACATAATTATAAGAAAATAATAATTGAGATAAACTGTCTAGGTTACTCACAAGCTGCTCCTGAAGCTAATGCCTAGAAGATTCGGCAACGTCCTGAGGTTGACGTTCCAGTTGCTCCTCTATAACAAATAATATATACAATATTAAAATTTGCACAACTATCAGTATCCAATAATGCATATGTATGAAATAAATTATGTACAATGCATATTCATGATAATCCCGGGGAAATTTCCATCCTAAAATCGATCTCATATCAAAATTCATCTAAGTATAATTTATACTTAGGTTTTTACCTCACGAAAGCCATTGAATTCACAATTCATTTCTCATTGTGTCACTACAAATTTTTCCAAGACACCCCCTTTCGGGTCTACTGTTCACATACAGTCAGAAGGAGAAAATGAGGTAATTTGGTCATACTCTCTTCTAGAAAAGTATTCCTATATGTCTTATCTTTCCATTGATACCAAAATCACTCAATTTGGTTCAGTATTGTGGAAGATATACCTCAAACGTTTTCGGATTGTTCTTAATGAAAAACAGTTTACTATATACAACTTTTATCTAGAAATTGAATACTTTAGAGATTGAATCAAGATACAGTTTCTTTGTATGATTTGTAGCCCTAGTTCTCTATTTTACTCCAAATCAAAAATCACCTCAATTGGATCAGTAGAGCTCAAGAAATCATCAAAATATTGAAGTAAGTTTAATGGAATTACTCCAGTTCATACCCTTTAAGAGCACACTCACTGTACCCGTCCCACTCTTTTCACTCAATCTTTTTCCATTCATTTTGGATAGCTATAATTATTGATAGAGATGTAGATCAATATCTTATGAATACAATGGTTCAAGAGGCAAGTCATTTGGATGTCTAGATAAGAAGTTATGGCCAGAAGAATCCAACATGTTCATATCCTTACTTATATTGTACATGTCTTGGCGCAAATGTCATAACTCTTACTACAAATGTTGTATTGACTTCATTTTTCAACTATTGGAAAGAGGACTTCTAGATCTACAACTTTCATGAAGACCTCAAAGGCTAATTCTATCGTCTAACTTCTGTATCGTCTCATTTTTGCATCATCTCACTTTCCATTGTCTCACTTTCCATTGTCCCACTTCTATCGTCTCACTTATTCCGTCTCACTTCTTTCGTCTCACTTTTGCATCTCACTTTTTGCGTCTCACTTTTGCGTCTCACTTCTTCCGTCTCACTTATTCCGTCTCACTTTTGCGTATCACTTCTTCTGACTCACTTTTGCGTCTCACTTCTTCCATCTTACTTTTGCGTCTCACTTCTTTCGTCTCACTTTTGCGTCTCACTTTTTTTGTCTCACTTTTGCGTCCAGAACGTATCCACTTATAAGAATCATAACGTTTGACTCCGATGTCCAAATTTTTCATATAATATACCCTTGGAAAGATAAAATAGAGATCTACAACTCTTCAGAAGGAAACTTTGCCAAAATCTATCTAAATCAAGTCCAGATTTCCTTCCGAAGTCGAAACACTAATTTTACACTCACTCTCAACATCCTGCACCTAGTTCTCAACTTCATGACAACTTTTGAGATTCTTAGAGACCGAATTGAATTTCGATGTCTTCATACGAAATGTAGCCTTATATCTCTAGTTTAATCCAAATCAAGAATCATCTTGTTTAAATTACTAGAGAAAAAGTTATGACTAACAGACCAAAGCACACTCAGTGAGCATTTTCCAGATTTTCAACCTTTCAATATTTTACGACACCCCAAACACCCATAATCTTTCAAAACACTAAATTTACACATAACCAAATTTTTCATCCCCTAACAACAGAGTATTTTTTAATAAACACATAAATGCCATTTTTCATGCAGATGATAGTAACTTAGCAATTTGTTGCATGAATCCCCAACTCTAAAGGATTTATTCACTACTTACCTGCTGAACTCCAAAATCTTCAAGCCCTAATCTCCACAAAATTTTCATACTTCACTTAGTGCAATGACCAACTTCTTGTTTTTCTTAGGGTAGAGGACACAAATGGCAAAGTGAGTTTGGTGTAGGAAAGGTAAAACATAGAAATCTCTTAGGAAATGTAAACTCTACGTATGGGAGGAAAATTTGAAGAAGATGATAAGGACAAAGGAACTTAAACAAGACTTAACCTGTCAACTCTCAAGAAATAGTAACCTACTTCTAGCAAAAGTACAAAAGTCTACATGACCCTTGTCACTTTCCTAGGGTCTAAGCTCTAACCAAGTTCCCTTTGAACTAAACTTATTATATATTGGATTAAACTTAATGTTTTATCAGAATCTTTATCATGTATATGGTAAGAAATTCGTGGATATATATTAAATTTTAATTTACCATATTGTAAATTTCCTCTAAGGATTCCTAAGCATGCTTCTTCTCGATTTATTATTCGATTATC
>JAOSBP010000009.1:16634920-16648309 GCA_027563825.1 Erythroxylum mucronatum
TCCAAACTACCTCACTTTCCTTATTATCTAGATCTCATTTCCTGTTATGAACCTATTATATATATGAACATTTGATTGTATAAACTATATCTTGTGTTAAGCTTCCTTGAATCTTCAAGAGAACATAGATGGAAATGGAGGCGGGGGCAATGTCACAATGGTTCGTAAAGGATTAGAGAAATCGGTTGTTTTGGAAAATTCACTGATTCCAATGACTATGTCTGGTCAATCAAGTATGCATGTGTTCCAACTTGGCTTTGTTAAACAATTTCACTAAACTAGCAATTTAAGTTCTATACTGATTGTGTTTTAGGTGAAACACATCATACTGGTAGCTTATCTAATCAGTTTGTTTTCCATACTAAATCTGGGGACTCATTCACTGTATTCTCTAGAAGTTTAGCTATAACAAAGAACCTGTTAGAAGAGGTGTCAACAACCCTACACTTGAGGGAACATCTTTCACTATTTCAATTGGTGACTTCGAATGTGCAAGGACCCTTCTTGGGAATCCAGACATAGGAAACTTATTTACCTTTATTTCAACTCTTTATCAATGGAATCAACTTAGAACTTTATTTATTGTTCTATTTGTAAGAATTTTTAAAACAACCTCTCTATTAGTTAGGGGTAAAGCTGAGAAAAAATAATTATTTCAACTCTTTTTCCATGGAATCAACTTGAAACTTTATTTATTGTTCTATTTGTAAGAATTTTTAAAACAACCTCTCTACTAGTTAGGGGAAAGGCTACATACTATTGTTGTTGTTATTGTTTTTGTTCTATGTCTTTAAGAATGGTTAAACTTCTAATTAAAATATGTACTACTTACCATATATAATTATGTTATATTGATACCATTTCCAACATTTTTATTAATAATTTTTGACTGTTACTAAATACTAATGATTAAGAATAGTTATTTACTTAAATTTATGATTTTTTATCCTATTAAATTTAATTTTTTTGGTTCACAATGATTTAATGTCCAAAATATATTTACTTTTCATATTTTAAATAACCTACCATATGTTTTTCAACAGTATATTTTAAACATTGAAAATAACTTGACAACAAAGGATATCTTCACTAGGATTATAAAAATGTCAATTATAATTAACCTTAACTACGATTATTAAGTACACTTAGCATTAACAAACTATCATCCAAATATTATTAATTTTAACAATACTATCACATACAAAAATTCATCAAAATTCACCTAAAAATTTATGGAAAATATTAAACACACATTTTGCGAAAAAAATCATAATCTTCGCAACATGCTATCAAAATTACGACGAATCTAATAAATGGTCACCATATGTGGCACAATCTGTGACGCTTTAGAATCTCGTCACCAAAAATTGGCAACAAACTAAATAAATCGTCGCGCTAAGTACACATTTGGCAATGATTTCCAAGTATTATAGCTCAATATTACGTTTCTACATCCTTTACGTGACAATTACTCCAATAGTCGCAAAAGGGCAATTATTAGCGACACAATATATATATGCTGCAACCACAGACACACAAGGACCATTTACTTTATTCCATATGCCGATAAAACTAATAAGCCAAAAAAAAGATTATAGGATAATTACCCAACCTTTTTATATAAAGAAGAACTAGATTCTCGCGATTCTAAATAATTCACTATGAATTACTCTTCCGTCTCTGCGATTCCAAGTAACAAATAGTTTGGTAGGTTAAAGATTACTTAAGGTTAGGGCGATAAGTTAGGCTATCATTTTAGGGTTGAGAGAATAAAATAGGATCTCAATTCAGGGTTAGGACAAAAGGAGATTTAGAATTTACAAAGACTAGTGTGGGGGTTGAGTTTGTTTTTGGTTAATCGATGATTCACATATTCCAAAACTAATTTTTAATTTTTTGAGTAATTAATTTAAGTAATTAATATTAATAAATTAAATTCCTATCAACATCACCTTGTACGTCTCATATCCTTAATTACTAATGACATGATGTCATTTTAATAAAAATTTAATGGATTCAAATTTTAAGGGACAAATTTTACGATTTTATAACGTTACAATTTGAATTTGTACTTTAAATAATATAATTAACAATATGAGAATAATACAAGAGCATACCTTTTGCATGTCAAATATGAATGTAAAGCCATTTCATCTCCAAGTTATAGAATTGAAATTAGAAGCTTTATAAATCACTTTCATTCTTCTATACATTCAACATCAATCACCCTAAACAATAGGAAACATTTGATTATTTCCATCCATTCCAACAGAAGCCAACAACTGTTCTTTACATATCTCTTTTAAAAAACATCCATTAAGTTCTATTATTGGTCTATAACCTTTAACCCAACCCTTTTTACAATTATTGAAACAAATATAGCATCTTGCAAACACTCTTTTACCATTAACATTAGTTATTGTTCTAATTGCCCATATCGTACTTAGGTTCGTGTTCTTCACCTCCTCTCCATACCAATAATTAAAAAAATGTCCATGTAACACCCTACATCATCTTGATGACAACAACCTTTGCTCTTTTATAAGTGTTAAAACTCATGTATACTTTTAAGTCCTTTTAGATTAAAGCCTTTAAGTTTTCAACCTTGATGTTTGGTTATGATTCAATCATGCTCTTTTAGTTGCTTCCAATCCATTTGGATGTGATAAGCTTGTTAATTTTAATGGTTGTACAATTTTTCCTAGGATTATATCTCTCCATGACAAACAATTGTCAATTTCCATCAACACTTCTAAAAAGTAACTAAGAGCATTGTGATGCACATTTCACTTTCACTTGACACTTTTCATTTTTCTTATATTTTAGGCACAAACTCTTTGCAGTGGAGTATTTAATAACTACCTTCTTGAATTCCCTAACCTGAACTTCAAACCTACGATCTAAGATGAAATGCTAGATGTTTGATTATAGAAAAGAATTTTATACTTACCTCTTAGTGCAATATGTAGCACTAACTTGAGTCATCACTCTCAATATACTCACTATCTTTTTTAGATTAAGACTTAATCATCTTTATGTTCTTTTTCTCTATTTTTAACATCATCATTCACATCCTCATCTTCAATTCCTCTTTTGGACCTCCTCTTTGTATTTTGATCTCAAAGCTTAGAGCTTATCATCATCTCTTCCACTATTACATTCTAAACCAATTAGTACATCATCCTCACTAACTTTATTTTAGTATAAGCATTTGGATCCTTTTTAGTTTGTACACCTTCTACTCCAGTATAAACACCCTCAACTTTAGTTTAGGTACCCTTTAATTGAAGATGCACAACTTCAACTTTTACATACACACCCTTAACTTTAGTTTGCATACTTATGTTTCATTATTCACACCTTAAACTTTAGTTTGCACACTGTCAACTTTAATTTTCCCTCTCAACTTTAATTTGTGCATCCTCAATTCCAGTATGCATGCCCTCCATTGCATGCACCTTGCTATTTCATTATCATTTAATACCACAATCATGATTGATCATCACACTCAGTCCGAATCCCACACCAATGTAGGGTCTGGGGAGTTCTGATAGCATGCAGTCTTACCCCTATAGAGTAGAGATGTTATTTTTGGTACACCCATATGGAAATGTGACAATGACAACGTAGTATGTTAATAATACAACAAAACTACAAATAAGTGATGCAGGTTAAAAAGAGTAAATAAATAAAGCTAAAATAATAAAATAAAATAAAATAAATATAGCAAATAAACACTATAAATGCAATAAACATAAGTAAATACAAAAATACAAATAAGTAATGCATATAAACAAATAAATAAAATAAACATAAAAATGAAATAAACAAAAGTAAATACAAAAATACAAAAAAGTAATACAACAATACCTAGTAGAATAATACAACAATACCTAGTAGAATAATCTTAAAATAATAAAATAAAATAAGTCAATATATAGGTCAAATAGTCATAAAAGATGTAATAAAATAACTAAATACACAAATACAGTAGTAATATTAATAATAAAGTAATCATAAATAATTGAAATAAAATAATAATAAATCCTTAGAGGGGATTCACAACACCTAGCCAAAATTAAGCGAAGGAGTAGTTTGGAATTAGTCAGAGTAGAACTGTGTTGGGATGTTTGTGTATCGAAAGAAATAAAAAAGGGAGAGCGAAAAAATCTGTGGAGCTAATTGATGTGTACTATCATGATCCACAATATGATATGCCACTGACAGGAAAAGTGACAATGTTGTCTTCAGTGGTAGACGTCTATTAATTCCCTAAAAAATGAGTTTCTATTCCCAAGAGAAGGGCATTTTGGTACACCAAACTCCAAACAATACATTGGAAGTAGTATACAAGTAGGTAAAGGACTGTCATGTGAGTAAGGAGCGTAGTGTAAAGCCCTATTTGGTTGAGGGGTTGGTAATGGAACGAGATGGAATGTAATTTCTACTTCCTTTGTTTGGTTACGGGTTTTATAATGGAATGGAACGAAATGAGATGGAAGTGAAGGGTTTCATGTTACGTTTCATTCCATCATCTGCATTACTCACTCCTAAAATAATCAATTCATTATATGCGTAATTATTGTTTTCTTCTTCACTATTCTTTGGAACTATATTATCATCACACCACCATCCATATTACCATCACTGTCATCCATAATATCTTTTCTTAATCTTTCTCTGCATTATTCTCACCTTTAAACTAAATCTTCACTCTTTTATATTTTAAAACAATCGAGATTAAAAAATTTTATTTTTGAATCATCTTCAATCTCAACGAATCCACCTTCTTCATGTTTATATGGATGTCTGTAGTACACTTTATCTAACATATCATACCAATTATGCTTTACAGTTTCCACAATACTAAACCAATAAAATTTGTCTGGTTCTATGCCTGTAACTAAAATTTGCTACCACCAATATACCCAAATAAGTTCTATCAATTTTTACTTCACAATAGAAAAGAATTCATTTTTTAATGAGATTCTACACCCCAATAAACCAAAAAATTGAATGTTAATAAAATATTAAAGGTGTCAGACAATGAGATCTATCAATAATAATATAATTTCAATGCACGTCAATATTAAATAAAAAGATGTACCAATGTCATTTTAATGAAAAATTTTACTTATATTTTATCCTTTTCAAATGATAAATGCACTCTATATGTAATATATAACTTTTTCCAAGTTAAGATCAACATATATTGTAGCTAACTTTTTAAATATACATGTTGATGTCCCTGCATTCTTTTAAAAACCATTAAAAAGAGGTTAAAATTTGGAAATTTGTGACATATAAAAACATCTTGGCTATAAATAAAGGTTCAAGCCACATTTTATGCAATATAGGCACCACTCCCAATTCTCATATTCTACAAACATAATAAATAGCATCATCATAGTTCTCTTCTATCTTTTCCAAACACTATTATTTAGCTCCAACTATTATATAGACTCTTCTTCAATTTTACTTCCTAGTAAGTGATATATTCTTATCTAACCATGTTTTTTTCAGTACTCTTTTCTTGCAGGTAGACAAGGTTTTCTATTTCTCAGAGATTAGAAGTCCAATTAGTACATAAGTATTCATTTTAAGTAAGGATTTAGTTGAAGTAGTCATCTTAAGCCAAGCAAATAAATTTATAGCTTTGGTACAGAATTAAGTACTCAGTTAAAGGAGTCATATCAAGCCAAGCATGGTAAAATTGAATGAATGATAAATCTTTAACAAGTTAGATCAAAAATACATGCCCAATTTCATTGATCATAAATTCAAATTCATAATAATACATGCCTAATTTCATGTAACGGCGCGTGTATGACACTTCTTAATTTTCATCCAAAATAGCCTAACATTGAGTAGACTCGTGAACGTTTAGACTTTTATTGAGCAGCTTACAAGGTTTGGTCTTAAATTGATCAAACCTAAAAATGATTGGCCCCAATTTGAGCTTTTAGCCATCAAAATTGACTTAAGAGTTTAGGTTAGACTGGTTAAATTGAATGAAGGATAAATGTCTAAGAGGTTAGGTCAATATACACTTCCAATTTGATATATCATAAATTCATATTGATAAAACCCTAAAAGTTTCACAAGATTAGGAAAAAGAATTACCTCACTTCCCTCCCACTCTTCTGTCGCTAACCAACATACAAAATGCAAAAACTTAAGCTTTGCATCTTAGTTCTTGTTTTGGGTAACCATTACTCTATTGCACTGCCTTTTCTTTCCTCTTCCCTTTTTTGTTTACAAAATGCAAAAGATTAATCTTTGTCTTGTTCAAAATGCATAAGTGTAATCTAGTTTAAAGCTCAAAAGGTTTTTTTATAAAATACTTGGTTAATTTACCTATGATTAACTTGTGTTTTGATTGTCAATCGAATAATCTACTTTACACTAAAACGCACTCAATTAGTTACAAAATAATTGTGTTTTGGTTGATGACAAAACAATCAACAATACAATAAAAAGGACTTTTGGCTAAAAATTAATTCGTAGCTAGAGGTCCCAAAATCGTTGCTAATAGTCTTTAGCGACAATTTATATTTGTTGCTAAAAATGAGTTAAATCCCTATATTTGAAAACTATTAGCGGTGTTTTTCACTAACCGTCGCTAATAGTATTTCCTTACTCTTTATTTTTGTAGCAAAAAAAATATTAACGACATTTTGAGAAATTGTCGCCAATACGTTTCTAGCTACACTTAGTTTTCGTAGGTAAAAAATATTAACTAGTTTCCAAAAACGTAATCAAAAGTTTTTAGTTACATTTTGCATATTGGACCTTCTCTAAAGGACGACCTTGCGAAATATCAATATGTATTGACAACTTGATATTTATTGCAGTATCTATTCATTGCAACTCACAACCTCTAGTTATACCTCTACATCTTTTTTCTGATGTTGACACTGAAACTTGACAACTAATGAATAATGATAAGAAAATACGCATTAAACATGTAAATATATATTTAAGCATAAGTCTATTTGTAAATGTTAAATGTTAATAAACCTATAGATCCCTCTGTACAAGTTGATTTATTATTGGTTAAGGAAGAATGAGGTTATTGTCGACTTGCTTCAATGGTGGTTGAGGTCGAATGTTGTCGTTGGCTAGGAACTGATTGGTCTAGTTGAAGTTGTAGATCCCTCTCTTCAACAATTTGGATACCTGTCACCTTCTCCCCTTTATTTCTACCATGTGCCATTATATTGGATATCTATAAAAACAAACGTAACTTTTATTAGCATTACAATACATCCATTCATCATTACTGACATGCATTCAATCATTAACAATTTGTATTAACGTAACTCAACAATCAACAATCTACATTAACATAACTCAATCATCAACTATCCGCCTTAACGTAACTTAAACATCAATAATACGTATTAACATAACTCAATTATCAACAATCTGCATTAACATAACTCAAATCATTAACAATTTATGTTAACATAACTCAAGCATCAACAATACGTATTAACATAACTCAATCATCAAAAATCCGCATTAACATAACTAAAACATCAACAATTCGCATTATCATAACTCAAATATCAACAATACGCATTAACATAACTCAATCATTAACAATCCCCGTTAACATAAATCAACCGTCAACAATACGCATTAAGATAACTCACAATACACATTAACATAAATGTTACCAATATTACATTTCAAACAATATACAGAACACTTCTATTACCTTCAATACAAGTTGACATACTAAGTTTTAATTCAAACAAACAATGAAATCAATACAAGTTAACATAATGATAAATCAATATAACTTTGGTCTTCATAAATATAATAATAACAAAAATGGTACAAACATGTTTGGAGCATAATTTGTTGCATATAAATGAGACATTGAATAAAAGAGATCAATGCCCTCAAAGACAAATGAGACATTGAATAAAAGAGATCAATGTCCTCAAAGAATCATTGCCTAAATTCACTATAAGTAGTGAAAAATTGAACATGTTTGGAGCCTAAAAGAGTTTAAACAATAGGCATGAAATTGGGTTCACTTATGAAAGTGCACCATACAATGTCAATACATTTTTTTCTATAATGGAAAATAATGCTTATCATTATGAATCATTACTCTAAGTCATCAACAATCTGCATATGACATTAAATTCTAGACATGAAAACTTTAATACTGTACATCATCTTCTAAGTTTAAAGGTAAAAAGAATTTCAATACTTTTATATATAGTTCACATTCTAAACCTATAAAATATAGTTCACAAGACAAAAATAGGCACAACTTTGGTGGAAGATCAAACTAAAAGAGCACACAATATCATGTCGTTCATATACTCCTCTTTATCATAAAAATGATATAAAATAAGCTCATTATTATTCTATTCCCTATGATAAACAAAGAAGCATGATATTTTCTCAAAATCACTATAAGAAGCATATATTAGATGATTTAACAAACTGAGTTAATAACTCTCTTTCTTCCATTAAACACCACATGTGAGCTTTAGCCTAAAATTGATTTTTTCCCCTAACCTTAATGGCAAATTAAAAAATTGAATTGAAATAATTAAAGGGTTTGGTGAAAAAAAAAGAACTTGATGAGCATGGGGATGTGCCTAGTGGTTAAAGTTGCAACTACGAATGTAAATTGGAGATTGCATTTAAACATTGAACTTGAACATTTACATTACATTTGAATATGTCATATATGAGGGAATATGTTAAATAAAGAGATTATTGAGTATTTAGATGATAAATGTGAGTTGTAGGTTTTAACCAATTTGTTACTTAATATATGTTTTGAATGCTCTACTAATTTGTCACAAATAGTTCAAACAAAAGCAAATCTTCTCTGACAGAACTTTCATTGAACACAATATAGGCTATCCTCAAACAAGCTTGCTAATCCATCTAAGCCTTAATCATCCCATTATGGACCAAAGAACAATATGCATTCACTATCTTCCAAACAATAGTACCTAAAACTGAGATAACGAAAGAAGAATACAAAACTCAAACATAAAAACTCATATAATGAAAGCAGAACATAAAAACTGAGCATAAGTCAGACGACTTACCTGTACAGACTGACGACCGGAGATGACGGACGAGGAACGATGAAGTTGGATGAGGTTCAACACATAATTTTATTGGAAAAACGATGATTAACAATGAAGAAGAAGACCACTTTTTTCGTGTTTAAGATAACAAGAAAATGACATCGTTTGTTATGGAACAAATGACGTCATTTTCAAGTTATATTTAAGAACTATACCCAAAATTTAACGACGATTTCTGAAAAACGTCGCCAAATGTAGACCATTGGCAACGCTTCAACCAAAATATCGCTGAAAGGTTAGCCCTTTAGCGACAATTTCATGGAATCCTTGCCAATGGTAGACCATTGGCGACAAATTAAGACAAACGCCACCAAAGAGTTGACCATTTCTGACGATTTATGAAAAACATCACTAAATGCCTAATCTTTAGGCGATGTTTCCGCTAAAGCATCACTAATAAATTCGTTACCAAATCTTTTCATATATATTTTTTATATTTTTATATTTTACGTAATATAGAAATTCTATAAAATAGTATACAATTTATATATAACAAACAGATTTTTCCCCTTTATTCATCTAGTATTGGAGTTTGAACCTAGTTGAATCTATGTAGCCAAAGAGCCTAACAAGTAACGAATTGTGCTCTTTTCATACCTAGATCACAAGATCACAAGATGGATATTTTGATTCACGATAGAATTCACTTATATATAATAGACTTTCTTCATGCCATTACCATTCAGATTAAGCTCTTAATACTAGTAAGCATTGCTTCTTCTTTTTTTGAGCCATGACTTCTTTAGCTTTGAAAGAAAAAAAGAATTGCCTACAGTATTAGGGACAACACATGGAATCATTTTATGTTATTATTACTAACGAAATTATGGGTATTACAGAGTCCACACAAAGATAGCTTCGGCCATGGAGCATTATTAAGCCCAGCTTTATTCCCCCGCGTAATATCGAACATGCTGGCTTGCACTGGTGTCATCACTTGCATTCCTTCGCTCTCTATACCCTGAAAATAGGGGCATCAGACACTAATGAAGAAGATTTATGATTTTTTTGTTTTAAAACTTAGAAGATATATTATTTCAGACTTACTGATTATATTCAATCCGAACGTTGCCAGCATCAGGATTTGCAATTTGGGAGAAAGCTTCCTGGGAGAGATCAATGGTTCCGCGGCAGCCTGGTGGACAGTAGTCGACAATGGTGACCACAACACTGCCACTCTTGCATGGATTTGGAGTACTGTTAGTGCCACCAATACACCTTACGCTATATCTTCGGCCACATGCTCTCCTGTTGTCCCATATTGCATCGCTTGCAGCTGCAATCAGCACTCCTTTGTCTTGGTTTCCATAGCATGAAGATGCTGCATCTCGAAAACAAAGCAAGCAATGGTTAACAACAAATTTTATGACTAATTTCATATCTAGTTCAAGTACTTACGGACATAAGGCGGAGTGTAGAAAGTGGCGGTCCCTTGATCAGCACTTGCGACTGAAGCAAAGCATACTGCAACGATGCCAACAATCAAGATGACTTTCATGGTAGCCATATCTGCGCTATTGCAACTCAATGATTCCAATTCTCTAAGCATTCGATGGTTCATAATATCAGAAGAGTGGCCTCCATTTTATAGCCAAATTCGCAGGGAATACGACCGCTGTTGTTTGAAATTATCTTATGATGCCACGATACAAGCCGTTCTTTGCGGTGAAAATTCTTTTTAGTGGATCAACTAGCTTGGAAGTTGATTGCGAAATAAGAGTAATAGCATTAGTGAAATCTTCATCGGTAGGAATAGTCCACTTGGAATGGAGTTATCTGACAATGACCGCTTCTGGATTTTATTGCGTGTCATGTTTGGTCAGACAATAACATTTCTAAATTATATTAAATGCCA
The DNA here is from genome assembly GCA_027563825.1 of Erythroxylum mucronatum. Lineage (NCBI taxonomy): Eukaryota > Viridiplantae > Streptophyta > Magnoliopsida > Malpighiales > Erythroxylaceae > Erythroxylum > Erythroxylum mucronatum. Next base: position 16,645,904 of record JAOSBP010000009.1, read on the forward strand.
TTTTGAAAAAACAGAAGAAGCTAAATATGTTCCATACTGACATACATAAGTCAAGCAGCTTAATTGCCTCTTCGGTCTAAATGGTTTATCTTGATTTCCACAATTTTTCTGGACATTCAAATGTGTAGGATGTCGTGTACAAGATAAACACTCTATTCATTCCTTACTAGGTGTAGATTTTTGACTACATGATAAACTTGGTGGAAATTTAGGTTTGATTTGGCAGTGATAATTGACAAATTCAATGTTATCTTTACAACAGAGTCGAAGAAAAAGACTTAGGACACTGACTAAATGTAGGCATGAACTATTTGAACAAAAATAAACTTTGAATAGTAAGCTGAATCAACTAGATAATCTCAAGGACGTAATAGTTAGCTAACGAACATTACAACTAAATCTAAAATTTAGTCAATTATATACCTTTGAAGTAGTGAAGAATATTATCTACCAAAAGTTAATTAGTGAACGATAATGGGGGAGTGTCACTATTGATTTTTTTTTATTTTTTAGGATTCGAGAAAACCCCACAGACGGACCAAGCGGGCTCACCTCTCAAAGGGCCAAGTGGCTACACCTTAGCAGAGGGCCAAGCGGCTACACCCTATCACAGAGGGCCATACTAGTTCTCCACCCATAGGTAAAACCCCGGCTGCCCCAGGCTCTTACAAAAGGGGCTAGCAAGTAATCGAACCTGAGACCTAACCGAAGCCAAGCCCTCACTATTGATTTACTAGTACATAGATATAAAATTTGTAATCCTTGGTGGGTTCTTTATGTATGTGTATGCATACTCTTCAATTAATTTTGTGTTTAAGTTTAAAAGGTAATAGCGTTTCATAGTATTAATTATTAAAAATTTTCAAACTTTACTCAATTTTACAATTATAGTCTAAACTTTTAAAAATGACAATTAAATATTTAAATTTTCAATTTTTTAGATTTTAGTCTGACGTTAGTATCTCTATTTGATGTGGCTCACTACGTATTCCAGAACCCTAAACTTTTATACACGTCAGACCTAATCAAACTAACTAATTAAGATTAATTAAACTATATTGTTTAGTTAAAAAGTTTCAGGATCATTCTAGGTTTATATATTAGAGTCAAATTCTTGTAGATATACAATATAATCATAAGTAATAGTTGATTTCCTTATTCTAGTTGATCTCCTTAATTATTGCACCAACATCCTCTTATGGAATATGTTGTTCAACTGGTTACTACGTACTTTTAGATAATTCATGAATAATTGGATATACTGAATTATCAACAATTTGTAGAATTTCTTGATTGTCATTTATGTTGACTCTAGGCTGTTGAATTTCAACAGTTAGTTGTATAACGTCTATTTGAATTTTAAAGGCGTTATAAATGACAATCACCTTACTGTTTGTAGGCTAAATTTTTAATTCAAACAGATTTATGCTAAACTTTATAATAAAACTACCAAATTATATTTCAATTTCTGATGCCTGTGGGAAAATTAGAAAAAGTAGTTTGATATTTTATTATAATTAATTATTCAAATATAATAAAATTTATTGTGGGATAAAATTTATTATACTAAAATAATTAACTACAACTAAATGTCTCAACTTTTTATATGATTAATTACATAAATATATAATTAGGTTGCTGTAGCTAAACCCTAATAATTAATCACTAAAATATTTTATGCAAAATTCTATTCGCAATGCAAAATTCTATTCACAATGATTTACCAAAAAAAAATTTCTATTCACAATGCAAAATATAAACATGATAATTGTGTGATAATCTGATTCATGATGAACGTTTACACAAATATAATTTCAACACATAATAAATCAAAATATATGCTTCAAATCAGTTGGCAGAGGCTTACCATGCTCCTCGCATGGGCACAAGTTTGAGCCTCAGCCACTGTATTAGAATTTGGTTTTAATAAACAAATAAAACGATGTAGTTTTGTTAAAAGGGTCTTCTTTAACCTTCAGCTGGGTCATAATGACCTGGTTCGTGATCTATTGAATACCAAACAAAACCAAATCATAAAACACCACAAACCTATTTTTTTAAATGTAAAAACACTCCCAAAACACTTAACTGAAGATTTCTACTTTTAATTGAAAAAATAACTTCCAAAGTAACTCTAAAATGAAAATTTTTCAATCTAAATTTTTTTTCAGAATTCTAAATTTTCTAAAAATAATTTAAGGCAATTCAGCATATATTTAATAATAATATACGTCATAATAGTAAATTAACCGGAAGAAATTGAAACACCTCCTACTATTGATGTTTTTATTACAATAAAACTTCTATAAATGAATATTTTTGGGACCTGAAAATTATTATCTTATACGGAGTTATTAATTTATCGATAAATTAATATTTATTAATTTATAGAATAATTTTTATTTT
>JAOSBP010000009.1:16648409-16666977 GCA_027563825.1 Erythroxylum mucronatum
ACCATGTGATGCTGAAATTATTCAAGGAGTAATGGGTATGGAAGATGATGACGATCAAGATCCAGATGATAGTAACGTTATAACACAAGTTTCTCTAAAAGAAGCTTTTCTTGCCGTAGAGACTTTGAAAAGTTACTTGCTTCAAAATGAGAAAAATGTGCCGAATGTAGTTTATGCCCTCCAAAAAGTTAAAGATGAAATTGGATTTAGTTCCCATGAAAAGAAGAATCAATTGACTATAGATTCATATTTTAGGAAAGTATAAAATTTGAAATAAAAATTGTTTAGGAAGTGCTTTATTTTATGAATTATATATGTAATTTTCATGCTTTATTTTATGAGTTATATATGTAATTTTCATACTTATTTAATGAATTATTATTTTATATTTTCAGTGGGCCTCAAAGAATTTATTTTAAAACTATTATCTTATGCATTTAGAGAGGTTATTATTTTATCCCATTGGTCCAAGTCGAGACCGGAAAAAATTATTATTTAATCAAGATTATTAATTTATCAAATATTCATTTATCAAGGTTTTACTGTAAAAAGTTTGCATTTTTTAGAAGTCCCAATAGTCTGGAAAAAAAAAAAGCTCCCATCAAGCATATTGTCAGTTATCACAAAAATAGGATATTAATATTCATTAACTATATAAAGTTGGATCATTTATAGGTATTAAATCAAAACATGAAAAATAGCGACTGCATTTACTGAATTTTTTTTAGCATATCTGATTTTACAAATCTATTGAAGATACATTATTTAACATATCGTTAACGGAATGAAGAAATAAAACAAAACTCCATAAGACAAGTATTTGGTGTCCACCGTATCAAACAAGCTGAGTTCAACAGGATTGTACAAGAGACGAAGCTAAGTTTAATGGATAGGCCTTGCAAACTAATCTGGTCCATCTTGTCTCGAAGTCAACAGATCTAAATAAAAGAATTTCCAAGTTTGGGTTCATGTGGTACACCCTGACTCGGACTCGAACTTTTCAGTATGACCTTCACGATTGCCAGGCTGAAGCTTATAAAAAACTCGGATCAATCCTGGCCCATTGCCAAGCTTACTAATGGAAAGAGGTGGATGTAATGCTAAATTCTTATATGAATAATAATAAATCGATTTCTATATCAACTCATAAGCCAACATTTCCCTCTGCCAAACTGAAAAATAAAAAATTTCCATCCCCTATTTGCAATAGAAGACCTTTGCGAAGACAATGTTTGTGTATCATTTTACTGTTACAACTCTCAACTGTAAAGCAAGCAGATGTGTGTGAAATCCGAAGGCATATCCCATCTACCCCCAGTAATAAACACGGACATGAGCAAAGAATAAGGAACAAACGGAGTAAAAGAGTACATATTGTGTGGTTTTGACCTGTCGAAAAGGATCTTCAATTAGTATTCCCCATTTGATATATAGTTCTTGGTTTCACAGACAACCTAGGAGCAGCAGCATCGATTCAACCACATGTAGAGGCTTATGGGGAAAAAGAGGGATCAAAGACAAGTGCCTTAAAGCCAAATAACTCGAGCAGTAGAAACCTGGACTCTCAGCTTCATTCCACCACTAACTTGATTTCGCTGCACAAAGGGTCATAGATGTTAAGAGCAAGTACATAACTATGCTTGCAAATTGCATTTATGAAGGAGAAACAGCAGTGGCATTATTCTCCAAGATAAAAGAATTCCATAATATAGAAAGACCACCTCCTCCCGCTAAAAAATGGAATCCTCAACAAACCTATAAAGCCAATCGAGCCAGCACAAACAACTTTAAACTCCACATCCACCTACACCTAAGATGTCTCAGTTGCCCAGAAGGCTTGCCTTATTTTCATGTCAGAAAAACAGAATCTCAGACTACTCATTCTGGGACAAGAAAGAAGCATACCTTAACTGAAATTAAATCCACCAGACGGAACAGCACTTTCTCCAAAATTAAATCCAGAATGGGCAGCATCACCTGGTGGCAATGTCTCATTTTCATCATCTTCAACCCAAAATGTCTCAAGAATCTTTACTGCTTTCTCATATATATCATTGTTATCATGACTCTGAAGGTTCTCAATCTTTTCCAACCCCTCGGCGTCATCAATCATTTGAGCATACAGATTTACATCTCCTGTGTTGCCTAAACTCTTCTCTGCCTCCCCAACCTTCAGAATATTTTCAAGACCTTCTAAGCAAACTGTGACAATTCGAGGGTCAGGACAAATCAGAAGGTCACAAAATGGCTTGATACACCCCTGACTCACCAGAAACCTATAAAGCACAAAGAAAATCACATCTTTCAATAAATGCATGGACCAAGTGTATAACAAGTATACAAATCACAATAGTAGAACTATAACAGAAGTTCGTGGACAGATATCTATACTTGATCTGTTCATGCGTGCCACCAGATGTTGCATTTGAAATTGCCCAAGCAGCCTCTTTCTTGATCTCAAATTCAGCATTTTGAAGCAATTGGACAAGGGGGCCAATGATAGCAGCTTCAATTACAGCCTGTGTAATTGCAACATACTTGCCTTCATTGGGTAGGATATGGAAAAAACAACAGAATTTTAAAGCAAGATAACCCACAAAGACATAGTTAGACTAAAGATGCCTTTGGCACATTAATAAATTAACCTGTATCTGATGGACATTCCCAGCAGTAATATTTGAGATTGTCCAGCATGCTTCTTTCTTTATGCTCTTCTTGTAGTTATTTGCCAGTAGGTTCAAAAGGCGTGGAAGAGCTTGATTGTTTATTATAAACTGAAAAAGATCAACAGAATCAACACATAAATGCAAACTACAAAAATGCATGTTCTCTATATCCACAAAATGTGATCCAAGTTAAAATCATTAGAAGACGAAGAAAAGGAATATAAGGCAATTTCCTAAAATAGAGGAGTTACATAAACTTTTATATCAGTTTGTATTGCTCAACCAGAAACCTGATTGCTACCTTGAAACATAAAGACTAATAGACCAAAACTTAAAACTCTAAAACTACTATTTATATTCTCAATTTCAATTACTAGTACCAAGGCAATAATCTTTTAGTCCAACACTAGAATGGTAATTCCATATCTGAATCCTCATTCTCTCCCTCTCCCCGTGGAACCCGTTGTTTTACTCTTTCCTGAGAACAAAGCGTAACTTCAAAATAGCGGCACCTCCCATTTTAATTCACTAAAATGCTATAGAAATATAACCAGAAGGAAATTAGGGAAAAAGAATGAAAAAAATAATGGAAAAGAAACTACACAAAGAAACAACAGAAAGAAGTCGCGAAGTAATGAGTACCTGTGTCTGCATATCATCTCCAGTAACAACATTTCCAACTGTGCGCAGAGCAGGAATAAGCACTGTTGGAGATGGATGGCTAGAAGATTAAAAAAAAGGGGAGCAAATTAGCTTTCATAGCTAGAATGAATAGGCTTTCATCTGAAAGATAAGACTAACTCACAGTAAAAGTTCAATAAGTCGGGGGCAGACACCAGCATCAATAACAGCTTGGATTTTGTCATTTGTTCCATCTGATAAATAAGAAAGTGCCCAGCATGCATCTGTAAGGACTTCTTCATCATTTGAGTGAAGAAGATGCTCAAGAGCTGGGAGAGCAGGCTTTGTCTGCCCGTTCAATCATATAGATTTTAGTAAGAAATTCAAACAAGGAGAGAAAGCATTTCTCTACATCCAAAAGCTCAAATCAATTCCCCCGACCTGGTCAAATAAAGGTTGTGGCTTGCCCCTGCAGAAGTTGGATAATGTCCAAGTTGCATTTCTCAGCATGGACAGCTTTGCATGCTCATTAAACTGTGCAAGCAATGGCATCAAGGCTCCATGGCCAAGTACAAGATCACGACATTTAGGAGAGTCACCAGCAATATTTCCCAATGCCCAGACAGCCTGCAATTTGAGAGAAAGAAAAAAGCTTAAATCAGCACAGTGGTATCATGAATACTGATAAGCAGTTAATCAATTTGAAGGTACATGCCAAATATAATTGGCCTCAGGATAAAGTAGTATCAAGAACTAAAGAGAAGCACTTACTATATCAAAGAAATATATCAACATGACAATGGACTTGGACTTGGACTTGCACTTGCAAAATTTAAATTCACTAAAAATGAAAAAGAAAAAGAAAACCTAACATAGACCATGCACCTGTTCCCTGACATCATCTGAGGGTGAACCTAAAAGTCTAACGAAAACAGGGACAGCCCCATGGTCAATTACGACCTTTGTATTCTCCGATGTCCCAGAAGCAATATTTGTGAGAGCCCAAGCTGCCTCAAACTAAGCATATCAGACAACAAAGAAAAAAAGTTAAAATGGGACTAAGCAGTTAAAATTAGACAAATCTTCAAGAGTATAACCAAACAAAAATAACATAGAGAATAAATTGAAACCTGAAGTTGAGGAAAGTCATCCCTTCCGAGAAATTCAACAAAACGAGGCACAACACCAGATTTTACAACTTCGTTAATTGGAGGATAACGCTCTACATAAATATGCAAAATATAATAGTTAAATTTTGGGACACACATGCTACATCAATATGATATATAGAACATAATATCGCCTCAACCTATTGAGAGTAATTTGCGGAAATGGGTTGTCGACTCGAGTTGCAAATTTCTCTCATCCGACCACACACCTGCGACCATTGCTGGTAGACTTTCCAACTGCAGCCACATTAAAAACAGCATGAGATTGATTCAAATTAGCCGAGTGCAACAAATAAGAAATCATGTTCCCTAAGTTAAACCACAACCAAATAAATTATACCATGATATGGAACAACTTTTCCCCTAACATATTTGCATTATATTCAAAAGTTTGCTCACAGTAAATCCATTTCTTCATTCTTAAAGGAAGAACTTAAACATATCAAATGATGTAAAGATACCTGATTCATTTAGAATCAACAAAGTGAAATGAACCATAGACAAACACCTATGCAAGATTCTAAAAAGGAAACAATAATACTTGCTAATGATCTAACCAGGAACCAAACAAAATTATGATCTAACGGTTACCCAAATAGCTAGGTAAAAGTTAGAGAAACCCAAAGAGCATAACTCAAAATACTTTGCCAAACAAGACTAGAAGCAAATAACGCAAGGAACCTTCTTATCGGCACTGGAACTGGTGAGAGAGGAAGTGAGTGGTTGTTGATGCTGAGCTTGAAGTCCTTCGCGGCGCTTCTTCAACAAATTCTCTTCTCTTTTGTTCTTCCGAATCTCCACCATATTATCCTCCCTCCTCCGCCGCCCTTCGTCGGCGTCCACCGCCACCTTGTACCGGTTCCTCCGGACTTCCGTTCTGGCGCTGGGTCTCAACGACATCTTTCACTCGCCGGAATCGAATCGAATCGAATCGAAAGAGCTAAAAGTCAAAAAAAACCTAAACAAATTCGAATGAGGATTCAAAGCGTTGAGAGAGTGAAAGAGTGTGATTTGGGGATTTAGTTGAAATGAGATGCGGGGTGGTGGTATAATTATAGAGGGTTTCATGTTTCAACCACCGGAGGCTAATTGGCAAAGTGGGCCTGGATTTTGGGTTTATTAACGGTAACTGCCACTGTGATTTTTGAATTTGAACTTGCCTAGCGTCCAACGTACAGCCACCGCCGCCGTGAATCCGGCAATCTTTAGTTGTTAGTCAGTCCCGCGGATTATTCGTTGTAAACTCTTCATTATTTTGTAATTAAATCATCCTCACCTGAGTTTCTTCTATTATACGACTATCCATTTCCTATAGATCTTATTTATTAAATAAATACATACTCATAAAAATAATAATAATAATAATAATAGGTATTATTATTATTCGAAGACATTATCTGGATTATAAATAAGGTAAGCAGGCCCGTCAGGAAAAGCTTAAATGATGGAAGCGCAGGCCCACATAACCCATTTCCATGTTAGTTTGTTATATATTTATAAATTATTCTAATTTTTTATAAACCCTCTTATTAGGCTCCGCTTTACACTATAATAAGTTTAGCTCTAACTCCACCCACAAGCACCGTATAAGGGAAGGTTTGACACCAAAAAAACCATGTGAATCAGAAACCAAACTGAGGATAAGGAAGGCAAGCATAGACTCAAAGAATGCGATGTTCCATGGAGAATAAGCTGTCATCGGTGGCAAAGACATTTACTTCCTCGCTCATCCAAGAACTCTCCCTTTTAGCAGAGAGTTGCAATGCCATCAACCTCGCCGAAGGTTTCCCGGACTTCCCTGCTCCGTCTGCCATTAAGAACGCCGCCATCTCAGCCATCAACTCTGACTTCAACCAGTACAGGTAATAGATTAAAGCCTGTGTGTAGCGCGTTTTAGTGGTTTTTAGATGCTGTATTTGTCGATGTTCATTTCTGTGGTCACTGTAAGGCACGTGCAAGGAATTTGTGACCACTTGGCGAAAAGTATGAAGGAGATGCATGGTTTGGACGTTGACCCTCAAACGGATATTGCTATTTGCTGCGGCCAAACTGAGGCCTTCGCGGCGGCTGTATTCGCAAGTAGGGTTTCTTCTCCGTTTGCAGTTCGCATTGTAGAAAGTTGAATGTTACTGTTTTGTGAACCTTATGTTACTCGTTGTTTCTGGGTTCAGTAATAAACCCCGGCGATGAAGTTATTGTTTTTGATCCTTCCTTTTTACCGTATGATGGATGCATTAGGATGGCTGGAGGAGTTCCTGTAAGCTCTTTGTTTACAACTGAATCTAACCTGTTTTAACGTTATTACAACTGGTTGATATCGATGGAACTACGGTTTGAACTTCAGGTGTATGTGGAACTTGATCCGCCTTACTGGAATTTGGACCTAGACAAGTTCAAGAAGGCTTTTACTGCAAGAACAAAAGCTGTAGTATTAAACAGGTAAAATGAGAGCCAACTATTAAATCAAATAAGATAATTTCTTGTTTGTGTTCCATACTGTGATAATGTTTGAGAAAGATGGCATAAACTTTGATTTTAGATGCTTACTGACAAGAAATAACACAGTCCTCACAATCCAACTGGGAAAGTTTTCACAAAAGATGAGCTTGAGGCTATTGCTGGCACTTGCTGCAGAAGGGACTGCTTGGCAATAACTGATGAAGTATGGAAATCTTTTACCTGTAATTGTATGATTACGTCGAATAGTGACTAATTGAGTTTCTTGACAACCACCATGCTTCCTTTTTGTGGATGAAATCATTACGGATGCTTATTTACCACCTTGGACAGCCCTCAGTGGTGTTCTGCTCTTTTTCTTACTTATTAGTTGCTTTGTTATCATTATAAGAGAAGCACCTAAAAATTTCCCACCTCAGATTTCAATAAGCTTATAATAGAGAATATATACTTAAAAGTATTTCTAAATTGTTTATGGAATCCTGTTGCTATTTGTTGATTGAACTTGCAGCAGCTTGGGAGACTTACAGACGTAGTTGTTTTCTTCCTGCAGGTGTATGAGCATATCACATATGACAACATAAGACACATATCACTAGCTTCGCTTTCAGGAATGCAGGAGCGGACAATCATCACATCTTCCTTGTCAAAAACTTTCAGTGTCACGGGTAATAGATAATATAGCACCTCGCTGGGTTGTTTATTGAATTTGCTCGTTCTGGGAAGTCTTATTATAAGACTGTCCCATTTCAATTGGTAGCCAATTTTCCATTCTTATCATAGACTCTGTTACTGTTATGTTTTCTTTATTAGGATGGAGGGTTGGATGGGCAATTGCTCCACCTTGCTTTGCCTCTGCAATTAGAAACATTCATGCTAAAATCACAGATTCTGCTCCAGCACCCTTCCAGGAAGCAGCCTTGACTGCTCTTTCTAGCCCTCAAGACTATTTTGAATCATTGAGAAGAGTAAGTCCTAAGAACCGCTTTAACACAATCTGAGGTTGTGTATGATTATCTCTAGTAGTTTACATGTCAATGCAGGGCAATTAATATGCGGCATCAACATCAGACTTCCCTTTCCTTCTATGTTCAGTAATTATTTAGTACTTTCTGTTCTTTCTTTTTTTTGGGTATTCAGGAATATGAATCTAAAAGAGATTACGTTGTCAATATGCTTGCTCGGATTGGTTTCCAGATTTCTTTTAAGCCCCAAGGTTCATTCTTTATATTTGCAGAGCTTCCTCAGGATTCCTTACTTTCTGACGTAAGTGTCTTCTTGATTTTTCGAGTTCCAAAAACTTCCACTCATCTAATTCCAATGTACAAAATGGGGTTCTTCAATCTGTTGAATTTCCAGTATTATGGCTGATGGCTCAGGTGGAATATGCGGAGGAACTAATAAAGAAAAAAGGGGTGGTTGCCGTTCCAGGTTGTGAATTCTTTCAATCAAATGATGCGGTGGAGAAATATCCTGATGTAGTTAAAAGCTACCGTAAGAGATACATCAGATTTGCTTTCTGTAAAAGTAGGGCTACACTGGCTGCTGCAGCCGAAAAGCTTAATGGGCTTTCAGTGCCTCAGAATTAGCCTAGATGCGGTAATTAGACACGAGGGCTCTGTTATGTTTCGTCGAACTGATATTTTGTCATGCTTATGATGTTATATTTAGGCAGTTGAAAAGAATAGGCATAAGAGCATGAAAAAACTGACCACAGTACCAAGTAGAGGATTATGCCGGTCAACCAAGCCACCAGGTTTGAGAATAAAGTGGGATCCTGAGGTGTAGTAGCCGGTGAATCACTGATCAAAGAGCAAATTTTAGAGAGATTCTTCATCGATCTAGTGGCCGGTATTATATACAGAACATTTAACCTCTTTAGAAACTATTTTAGTCAACCATAGAGTTTATCATCAACCTATTTAAACTACGACCGAACCATTAGAAAAAGATTCTACAATATTAGATGTTGATACGTTAGAATTAACAGAATCTTTAGGAACATTTTATATCAATACATTATTATCAAATGATAAACAAAAACAGATAGCTAAAGCACAATTAGATTTAAAATCTGATCAAGATATACACAATTCAGTCATTAAAAACTTTTTAAATTGTAACAATATTTTTTATTTTGAAAAAATGGTCTATGAAACTTTCATTATAATGGATCAATGTAATGGACATATAAGGATATGACTTGTATATCAAGAACAAATCACTAAACAATTACAACAATTATCATAATCAAAATGAAATAAAATCGGATATATTCATTTATCTATAATACAAATTTTATTAAAATCAACATTTCAACACAGTATAGATTTACCTATACGAATGGATGAAAGAATAACTAATTTGAATGATCAAATAATTGGCATGATGAATGGTAATTTAGCCTATGAAAAAATTAAATTCAATACACGATTAAAATTAGGAATCCTTTTACAATCACCAAATTTAAATGATACAATTACTATTGCATATAAATTCTACAAAGAAGATTTAATGGCATCTGGTCAATATCTATTTTCAATCACTTATCAAATTAGTTATGCTTTGACCAATTCACATCATAGTATCGAATTTAAAAATATAGATAAAATATATATTGATCAGCTGTTTAGTGATGTTGCCAAAGTAGGAACAAAATTTCAAACAAAATTAAGATCACTTCCTACAATACAATATGCAATTACAATTCAACCATCACTCACCAATAGACGAAACTCTTTTATTGAACATTCTTCATCAACTACTTTTCCTCAATTACTTAGATCTCAATCATTCAATCTTAGTAAACCACTTCGATTTATTGAAGATGAAAATAAAGAACCAATCAAAATTACTGATCCCATTATAGATAAGAATCAACGACAATTAGATATGATTCAAAATCAACTTACCGATTTAACTAGTTATTTAAAACAAACGTTATGAATACATTAACACAACAAGTATCTGAGCTTAGTAATCTACAGAAACAATTAGAATTAAAACTAGATCTCTTACTCAAAACACAAACCAAAATTATACAACAAATACAACAACTAAATCAACAAATAAAACAAATTCCGCATAGTCAGTCCCAGGTGGTATCAGAGCTAGTTATTACAACTAAACCATGGAGAATCTAAACAATACAAAAATAGTAGAAACACAAGAAACATTAGAAGATGTCGAACGTAATATCCAACAACAATTAGCTGAGTTAACCACATTAATCCAACAGTTAACTATTACCTCAGATAATGCAATAAAAACTAATCAGATAGAACAGATCAATCAAGTTACTGATAATGATGAAATTATTTATGGATATAAATTTGATCAAGAAGTATTTGTAGAAAAAGAAAATCCGGAAAGCAGTAAAACTAGAGAGTTAAAACTTAAAGGAAAAATTACTAGAGATAAACGTAAAAAAGACTTTCAACCACATAATTATCAACGTAAAAAATACGAAAGTATCCAATTGAGTATACACCTAAGCATATATCTTTAGGATCAGATGGAATATTAAATTTAGATTGTATAGCAAATCTAGAAGCATTAATTTTCAATGTTTTAAAAACCGGACCGGACTTCGAACCTGTCTAAGGAAAGGTTTAAGGTTTAGAGGTTCAACCGGTAGTGAACCGCTATTAAACCGGAATATAATAAATAAGATGAAAATTTTATAAGAATAAATAAAAAAGATCACAGAACAATGCCAACAATAAGGTGTCTTTAAAAACTAATTAATCAACAATGCCAAATACAATATATATAACCGAACTATCAAAAGCAGAGATTGAAGTGAATTGGATCTCCTTATCTGTTAACAACTTAACATATTGAAACAATAACACATAACAATCACTGCCTTATTCTTATCCTTATCTCATAACAGAGAGCTCCACAACTCCGAAATCTCTGAAGTGGCCTATTAGGCAAACAATTCCTCTTGTCGTCGAAGTTCGGCAGGCTCAAGCACACAGGTGGCTCCCCAGTGTAGACATGGTCTCTCTGACAGTTGAGTGTTGAGAACTTCATCATAGTCAAACAATTGCTTTCGGATATCAAAAAAGTAGTTCTCCACTTTCCTTTGAGCTTCATCTAGAGCTTTTGTCAGCATCTTGGACTCAATTGGTAGGTCTTCAACTCTAAAAGCTCTCATCAATCCCTTTAAGCAATATCAACGGTATTTAACAAGATCCTAGAACAGACTCAAAGAGCAGATAAAAACACTATATATCAAACCTAAATTCTGTCGGCACCAAAAATCCTAAAGATGTTATCCTCAAGACTCAAGAAAAAGCGTGAACCTCCAGGATCTCCTTGCCGCCCACTACGACCACGAAGCTGCATGTACAATGTACAACACCGTTATACAATGTGCGATGCCGTTAGAAGATTTAAAAAAAGAATCTATCTGGAATTTCCCAGCAAACCTGTTGTTGCTTAGATCCAGCTCAAAAACTAGCTTCAAGGCTGGATCTGAAAGCAACCCGAGCTCCTCCGACAAGTACCCGGTAACTTCACCGTGGTTGAGGTCGATGCCGGCCAGATCTGAAAGCAACCCAAGCTCCTCCAGCAAGTACCCGGCAATATCACCGTGGTTGAGGTCGATGCTGGCCAGATCTGAAAGCAACCCGAGCTCCTTCGGCAAGTACCCGGCAATATCACCGTAGTTGAGATCGATGCCGGCCAGATCTGGAGAAGATGGAAAAAAGAGAGCTGATATGGGAGCGATGGAGGCATCTGAGAAGAGAGAGGAGAGAAATGTGAAGCGGTGTTTTACCAAAAAAAACGAGAAGCAGTGCGTGAGAAGAGAGAAGAGAGGAGAGGATGGTTTTATTCCAGTTATCAAATAACCGGTTCGTATGAAAACCGACCGATTATTTGACAAACCGGCCGATTTTTATATTCAAAGGTTATTTACTAAAACCGAACCAGACATATGGCCGGTTCGAACTATTTTCGGTCGGACCGGCCGGTCCGGTCCGGTTTTCAAACCATTGTGTTAGAGATATATTTGATTTCCACACCTATTTTACCAGAGACAAAACTCTCGAAGGATTCTGGCATTTTATTGGAGGATGTTACCCCATATAGAAAGCTCATTGGCAAACTTTAGTACTTGACTACTACTCGACCAGACATTACGTTTGTTGTTCAACAATTGGTGCAGTTTCTTGATTGTCCTACTTCTGCTCACTTGGCTGCTGCTCATCGCGTTTTAAGGTATTTAAAAGGAACCATCGGCCAAGGTCTTCTTTTTTCCTTCGACAGTGATCTTAAACTCACAACTTATTCAGATTCGGATTGGGGTACTTGTCGGGACACGAGGAGATCTATCACAGGATTTTGTGTATTCCTTGGTTCTTCCTTGATTTCCTGGAAAACCAAGAAGCAGACAACCGTCAACTGTAGTTCATCCGAAGCTGAATATCATACCTTGGCAACCGCAACTTGTGAAGTGCAATGGCTTCATTATCTACTCGGAGAACTCCTCTTAGCTCCTACTATCCCGACACCTTTGTTTTGTGACAATCAATCTACTGTCTACTTAGCTCAAAATCCGGTTTTTCACCAACGTACCAAGCACATTGACATTGATTGTCATATGGTTCGCGAGAAATTACAGCGTGGTGTTATTGTGTTGCTTCCTATTTTTTCTGCAAACCAGTTAGCTGATTGTTTCACTAAAGGCCTTTCATCGACTATTTTTCGGGATTCTTTTCGCAAACTGGGAGTACATAATATATACTCACCAGTTTGAGGGGGAGGGGGGTGTTAGAGATATATTTGACAGTTAAGTTAGTTTGACATGTGCTGTATAAATAACTCTCAACATGTTATGATGATATAGATTTTGACCATTTGTATTTCGGTTATTCTGATACAACCCGAAAGGAGAAAAAAAAAAGAGGTCAATGGTGTGAGCAAGGGGAGAGTTACAGGGTTTATCACTTATAACAATTTTTTTTGACGAAATAAGATTGCTCTCTCCCTACTTGTCGATGTAAATTATATCAGTCGAATCACGTAAATTTTGCGTGTTTTTTGTTTCTTTTATTTTCTCTATTAGGTCGCGTTTGTTTAATATAATAATAAATACTTTTAAATAATTGTCATTAAATTAAGATAAAAGTTCTAATTATATGAAATAGGCTCATTGAATTTCGAATTTTTGTTTATTAGTCAATAACTATTGTCATATGCTTACAACTCCGAATCACGTTTTCTAAACAGTGACAGCTCAATAGGGGCATGCACGCACAAGGCTATGTTAAGACTGGAATGAATGATTAGAAAGGATGCATGCCTGTGATCGTAACTTCTGCTATGAAACTCCAAAAGTACCAAATAATTTTAAAAAAGAAAGAAAATGTCTGCTTTCTTTGACCAACATAAATACCAAAAAAAAAAAGGAAACGAAATTATACCAAAATGGACAATCATTGAAGGGTTGTTTCCTTTACTGGTCAAGAATGATTTCGTGAAAGAGCCCAAAAGTGCAAGGCAAATTTTGATTGGGGATAGCCTTTCGGGACAATACAAAATGATGAGTCCAGATCTTCTGTTTAATATTACAGTGTCTTATTGTGTCCAATAAATCTCAGCCATTTATTTATGTGGGTTCCACGTGAGTCCTGCATAGGTCCCGTAAAATAAATGACTGAGATTCTATGAGACAAAATAAGACAGAGTAATATTGGACAGAGAATCTGTTGTTGTATGTGTAAACAAATTCAAATCAACGGTGTTTTAAGACGGAAATATAGTTAAAATAGGTTAATTCGAACAGAAGATAGTTGACGTCAACATCAAGTAAAGTAATTAATTATATAATATTTTATAATTATGAAAGTATTTTTAATAGATGTCATAATTCTCAAATTATTTTAATATTTAATGTATTAAATATGAGTTCTTAATCTATTTGTCTCTTAATGTCCTGAGGATGTATAGAGTAATGGTATGAATTGAATTGGTTGAAGTGCTTGATTCTTTTAAGTCGACAGGGTGACCATTCAAGCAAGGCACTAACTAGAAAAAGCTTGAACGTAAATGCCTGATCTTCTCAGCTATCTCAAACTTAAGCAGACATGAAAACTACTAGCACTGTATGACTGTAATTTAACTAAAAGTGTGGAAGAATCCATAAATACATCAGTATTGATATGCCCAGTAGCTTAATATAGAATATTTATTGGCAAGATGAAGTCAAAGTTGCTTTACTATTGTGTTTCTTTTGAATATAGAGACCCGCGACTTGCTTCAGACATTCTGCAACTTTATTGTAAAGACGAGAGCTTGTGGAGAAAGTAAAGGAAGAGGGGGTATATTGGGGATTACAGATCAAAAGAAGGTGTAATAATGGTGGATGAAAGGAACAGAGAGCAGTAGCGTTTAATGCAGACATGCTTGTATTAACTGCTGTAGTAAATGTAGAAATGAAAAGCTTTGAGCTTTGCTTGTAATTATGTATATGGTAACGCAACGTAGCAGAAAGGGATAGTGGAAAGCAGAAACAGAGCTGAGTAACCAAAGTGTTGTTGATCCTCTTTACCTCTGCTTCTACATTTCTTATCTGATGTTGGTGGCTCTGGCGCTGGCGCTGGCCCTGTCCCCGCTTTTGGTTTTTAGTTCCTTAGCTTGAAGATTCAGATTAAGGGAAGTTGGCTTTTGAGTTTTGAGTTTCGGTTCCTGGAGATGCCTTTGAATCTGGGTTTTGTATCTTTTGTGGGGTTGATGTCTGTTGAATTTGAATTGGAACCCGCAAATTGTGGGACTTTAAAGAGATGCTAAAGCTAAGGTTTCTCTGATCATCTTTAAAGGTCTGATTCTAACCAGATGGGTTTTCTTTAACTTTCATCTGCTTTATGACTAATTCTGGTGATCTCACAAAAGTTCTGTCCAAACTGATGAAAAGAATCTGTCTTGTTTCTGCGCCAAGCTGACATTTTTGAATTTCAAAGACTCCTACTATCCTTTTTGTTCGAGTCTCTACTGGTTCTTCTGCTTCGCGGGTACAAGTTGGATTGGACAGAGACAGAAAGAGCGGTGGCATTCATGCATCTTTCACTATGGAAACCAATAACCCATTGTGCGGCTCTGTTAGTGGACAAGAAGAGCAAAAGGAGAGGCGGTTCTGGTTCTCGTTCTGGTCCTGGTTTGACTATGCTTCGTCAGTTGCAAGAAAGCAAGCTAAAGGAGGCTCTTGAGGCAGCTTCTGAAGATGGGTATCTGGCAAAATCTCAAGATATTGATGCCGAGACATATTTTTACCAGGAGAGAACAACTATCAGTAGATCACGGTCACTTGCTAGGCTTCATGCCCAAAAGGAGTTCTTGAGAGCTACTGCTTTGGCGGCCGAGAAAACTTTTAGCTCCGACGAGTCGATTCCGCAACTCTATGATGCCTTCACCAAGTTTTTGTCCATGTACCCGAAATTTCAGTCGACAGAAAAGATAGATCATCTAAGAATTGATGAGTATGGACATCTGTCTGATTCTTCATCTAAGGTATGTCTCGATTATTGTGGCTTTGGGTTGTTCTCTAATCTACAAACTCAACAATACTGGGATTCATCTGCATTTACTTTGCAAGAAATTACTACGAACTTGAGTAATCATGCTCTCTATGGAGGTGCTGAGAAGGGTACTGCAGAACACGATATAAAGACTAGGATTATGGATCACCTGAACATTCCTGAGAATGAATATGGTCTTGTTTTCACAGTTAGCAGAGGTTCTGCATTTAAATTGCTAGCTGAGTCTTATCCATTCCATACGAATAAGAACTTGTTGACCATGTTTGATCATGAGAGTCAGTCTGTAAATTGGATGGCCCACTGTGCTAAAGAAAAAGGAGCTAAGGTCTATAGTGCCTGGTATAAATGGCCTACCTTGAAGCTATGCTCTAAGGAGCTAAGGAAACAGATTTCAAATAAGAAGAGGAAGAAGAATTCAGCAGTCGGGCTCTTTGTGTTTCCTGTTCAGTCTAGAGTAACTGGGGCCAAGTATTCTTATCAGTGGATGGCACTTGCTCAACAAAATAATTGGCATGTGTTGTTGGACGCTGGGGCATTAGGTCCAAAGGATATGGATTCACTGGGGCTGTCCTTGTTCCGGCCAGATTTTATTATTACATCATTCTATCGAGTGTTCGGGTCTGATCCTACCGGGTTCGGATGCCTTTTGATCAAGAAATCTGTAATGTCAAGTCTCCAAAATGACAGTGGGCGTACAGGGTCTGGAATGGTGAGGATTCTACCTGTCTTTCCCCAGTATTTGGATGATTCTATGGATGGTATAGACGTTTTGGCTGGAATTGAAGAAGACGATATCAGTTGCAACGAAGACACTGCACCAGAAAAACAAGGGGGATCACAGATGCCCGCATTTTCAGGCGTATTCACTCCTAACCAGGTCAGGGATGTTATTGAAACTGAGATGGAACATGATAACAGCTCGGATAGAGATGGGGCAAGCACCATATTTGAGGAAGCTGAGAGCTTTTCAGTCGGGGAGGTCATGAGAAGTCCAATTTTCAGTGAATCAGAATCATCAGAAAATTCATATTGGATTGATTTGGGACATAGTCCGTTAATGTCTGACAATTGCCGGCAATGGAACAACCAGAAAACGGGTTCCCCCTTTTCACCATCATGGATGTCTGGAAAGAGGTTCATTAAGCGATTTTCTCCTAAACTATCATCAAAATCAAAGAAGACCGCCATACCTGACAAAAATCAGCAGAACAATAGAATGCATGAAGATCCTGTTTTGTCTTTTGATGTAGCTGTCTCATCAGTGTCTGGGGAGCTTAACCATGCCAAGGGAATCCCTGAAGAAGAATGCAGAGGCGAAAATGTTGATTCAAAGCGTGCTGAAGAGATTCAGGAGGAAAAAGTGATCAATGAGGAGGAAAACTTGGCAGATCCTAAGTTGATCAATACTACAAATGGATTCATACCCACGATTTCTAGCCTTAAGCATGATGCACCTGAAAGTCCCTCTGGCCGTAATATTAGTCGAGAATCAAAGGAGAGTGCTATAAGGAGAGAGACAGAAGGTGAGTTTCGACTGTTGGGAGGGAGAGAAAGAGGCAGGTATTTTGGCTTGGAAGAGGTTGATCGAGTTGTTAGCATGAGCCACCGGGTATCTTTTAGAATGGAAGAGAACTACATAGAAAATTCAAGTCATTTTGAGCAGAGGGATATATCTGCAGCTACTCTTGGAGATGATGAGTTCTTCAGTGATGAAGATTATGATGATGAGCAAGAGTGGAGGAGACAGGAGCCTGAGATAATTTGCAGACATTTGGATCACATCAACTTGCTTGGACTCAACAAAACTGCTCTCAGACTTCGTTATCTCATCAACTGGCTTGTCACATCCTTAATTCAGCTTCGCTTTCCATCTTCAGATGGAGAGGAAGTGCCTCTGGTACACATATATGGCCCCAAGATAAAATATGAAAGAGGTGCTTCTGTAGCTTTCAATGTCAGAGATCGCAGTAAAGGGCAACTAATCCACCCAGAAGTTGTTCAGAAGTTAGCTGATAAACTTGGAATCTCTTTAGGAATTGGCATTCTTAGCCACGTAAGGATGGTAGACATCCCAAAACAACATTTCAGGAACACTGACCTTCAAGCCACTGAATTGTGCAAGCCAACGACCAGTGCCTGTCAAGATGGTAAAAGTCTTTTCTATCGCGTCGAGGTTGTTACTGCAACTCTTGGATTCTTAACCAATTTTGAAGATGTTTACAAGATGTGGGCATTCGTTGCTAATTTTCTTCGACCCTCTTTCGCCGAAGAGGAGGTACTGACGTTAGTTCCAGGTGGTCCAGCAACCTAGTTTTTGCAGTGTCGATCTTCTGCTCTTTGAGGACATATTCTTTTGTTCATTCCCCTTGATGTAACTGGGAATGTAGTTTCTGTAGAACTCTACTTGTTGAGTTTCATGTAGAATGTGATCATATGAACATACATTAGTGCAGGAGTTACGTGTAGTCCTACAAACAGAGTGATACAAGGAAACAGTCTGAAGAAGATAGCATTGACTATGTATATGCTTTCTCTTGTTTTTCAGTTTGATGAGTTCAATTCATTGTGATTGCGAGAAAATACAAATCTCCAACCTTTAGTATCCAAACCCAAACTCAATTAAACATTCTTTGATCTGTTAATTCACACTGATTTAATTTATAGTTGGTTAGGATTTAAATTTTTAGTATCGAATTCGATTAAGTTTGATGTAATGATCAAATTTATAAATTAATTTTAAATCAAATTTTTTAATGTGATTCAGTACGCTTACATTTTTCACTTTTGAGGTTTGACCACCGTTCCACTAACCAGTAAGAATGACAGAAAATATTTTGAAGGTACAACTGTACAAGACAAGTTGCTCGTTTTTCTAGAGTACAGATCTTCTATCGCAAATAACCTGTCCTATTTTGTATACATATAATTATTATATGTATAATTATTATTATTATCATTAATTTATTATTATTTTTATATTGGATATGATTATTAAATTTATTTATTAAATGAATTTCTATTATTTATTATATTTATTATTATGATTATTTATTGAATTTATTTATTATATTTATTATTATTTATGTACTTCTCGACTTTTGCTGTGCTT
>JAOSBP010000009.1:16712369-16728511 GCA_027563825.1 Erythroxylum mucronatum
CAATCCGAAGTTTCATTAAACCAATTTACCCGGAAAATGCCATGAATGCATGCCAAGATCCAAATAGAAATCATAAACCGTACTGAATTTCTTTAATGTTCTAACCCCTAAAATGGGGCGTTACAACCTCGGCTTCACCAGACCTGATATTTCGTTTATCACCCAACAACTAAGCCAGTATATGACAGCTCCCACAAAGTTACAGATGGACACGGCATTACATGTCGTTAAATATCTAAAGGGCACTGATACAATGGGGTTGTTCTACGCCGCCGACAACACCTTCGATCTCCAAGCATATTGTGATTCTGATTGGGGGAGTTGTAAACTCACACGGCGTTCGGTCACAGGGTACTGTGTCTTTCTTGGAGCTTCATTAATTTCATGGAAATCGAAGAAACAATCCACTGTCAGTAAGAGTTCAGCAGAAGCCGAATATCGTGCGATGGCCACGACGTCCTGTGAACTAAAGTGGCTAACATATCTCCTTGATGAGTTCATGCTCAAGCCAGCCTTACCCATACCTCTGTTCTGTGATAATCAAGCCGCCATTCACATTGCAGCCAATCCAGTCTTCCATGAACGAATGAAACACGTTAATATTGATTGTCACATTGTCAGAGAACATTTGGTTTTCGGCTTCATCAGCACACCTTATACTTCTTCTGCAAATCAACTCGCAGACTTATTTACCAAGCCGTTAACCTCTGCACAGATGGGTTCCGCGTTAGCCAAGATGAAGTTGTTTCAATGCACTTCATCTTGAGGAGGGGGTGTTGAATCCATGCACGCGCATGTAGACAAGCGACGTCCAGCGTTGTAACAAACTTTTATTTTTAAAAGTGTTTCAAAATTTTCCTTTTCCCGCTTAGTTTACGTTAACAGCAGCCATATATACAGATAGCTCTGTTTCTGTATGTCTTAAGACGTAATGAATAATATTACGCTTCCCTCAAAGTTCTCTCTTCTTTTCTTCAGCCGGCCTTACCAGGCCCAGCCCCAGGCTCGGATATCGAAGGCCCAGTCACAGGAGATAATCTCCCATGCAAACACAATGACTCACGTAAAGACCTAAACCTAACGGTAACTCCAGATATATAAAGTACTATTCCCACTAGATTCAGGTATGAGATTACAACCCTACTTTCCTCTGTTTTCAACAACCAAAAACCTACATAAAAAGACTGACTTGAGCGTCGGAGGGGCCTCCCGGGAATCAACTCTTGGCCTGCCGTTATTTATTTTGCAGGTATTCTATAGCCAGAATCGTACAGATCATGGATCCAAACAACGACATTCAACCCCAGCAAGATCAAGCTGAACCAAGTTGGAATGACGTTAAGAAGCTGAAGCAATTCTAAAGCAGAAATCTTTATGGAGGGTAACTGAAGGTAAGGCTACAAACTATGTTTTTCCTTTTAGGTCGAACTCCATTACTTGTGCATCTCCAATCCCTATAGATTTTGCTCATCCTTGAATCGATAAAGCTTAACCTTAGCTTCAATTTTCAATGAACATTTATGGTATGATATCTTGTATTGATTGTTTATTTTTTTCATTAATAGATAGAGAAAAAAAATATGAGTTTCATATAAACCCCATAAATTTTTCACCTAAATAATGGGGTAGTAATAGAAATCAAGAGATTGATCCTCATTATAAGACGAAAGGAGTAGGTTTTAGGAACTCAACTTAGTTGATACGTATATATGAGAATGCATGTGATTCTTGCAACAAGGACACTTGCAAAAGAATTGAATTCCTAGTTAGTGAATTCCTTAATTTAGTACTAATATAAATTAATGTAAATAAATTCTTATAATTTTATATAATGGGTCCTACTCTGCCACATGGCAGAGGAGCTCACTTTTGGATTGTTAAATAATAAATAATGTCACATCATTACTGACTTGATATTTAACTCACAAATATTTAACTCTATTGAAATTTTCATCTACTTAGGGTCTATTCTGAACATTTTGTAAACGTTAGGGCTCAAATTGAAAGTTTCAAATTTTAGGATTAAAGTTGTATTTTGACGTAAACGTTAAGGTTCAAAATATACTTTTGGCCAAAGTGTTTAAAGAGATACAATTGTTAGGACCCAACACTATAGATGGTAATAAGTAGGGATGTAACATTGATTTACGAAATTATATGGAAAGGATATGTTAGGATTAACATAATGTGGTACAAATGGAACTAGATCAATGTGAAGCAGTCTTAAAAAAAGGATAAAAATTCTGGTTTAAGAACGATGTCAAGAGAAGAGCATCAACATACTATAGTCACTGATAAAATAAGGCGTACCATTAATCATGGGGATGGTAATGGACCAGGCTTATCTCTAGCCAGTCTTAACTTAACTCTTATTACATGTAGCCCAAGCATAACTTAAAGCCAAGCATGACTCAGGACATGTGATTTGAGTATACTTAGACTGTTACTAAAATGATATTCTTTTCGTGGAGGCGTTTAGGCTATATTGGGTTGCATTGAGCCAAAAATATCATTCCTAATTATGCCACTAAATAGATATAGTTGAAAAGACTCAGTATCATTCGCACTCATTATAAGCAATAAGGATCCAACTATTTTTTAGGAGGTTATGAACAATTAGGAAAAAGATAGATGGATGAAAGCAATAGTGGAGGAGGTGGATTTATTACACAAGAAAGAAAAACATTCAAAACTTGACTAATAGTGAACAAATACATATAACGTTAGAGGATTGATTATAATGAAATATTTTCCCTGATGGTTCTCCATCCTTCTATTATGGACTTTGATGGCGTTGGTAGCTAGTTTAGAATGCACTTAGAGTTGATGGAAATAATGCAATTTTTCTTTATGGTAACTTAAAGGAACAAGTTTACATAAAGTAACATTAACAATTTGGTTAACCTGGAAGGGAGTACCTAATATGTAGATTGAAAAAATTCACTTTATTACTTGAATTAATTTCCATATAAATATTTGACTCTTGTATGATCTGAATTGGCTATATGAGTTGTGAATATGATTCTTATGTATACATTAAAAACCTTAACAATGGATCACTTATTTTTATATTATTACATATTGATGATATATTAATTATTGTAAAGAGTATGATTGAACTAAAGGCCTTGTTGGAAGAAAAATTAAGATGAAAGATTTTAGTACTACTTAAAAAATACTAGAAATGGATACTTAAAGGGATATGAGCTTTAGAAACTTTTGCTTATGTCATTCCAACTACATTGTGAAGGTGTCAGACAAATTTGAAATAAACAAGGTTAAACATGTGAAAACTCTAAATTTGAGTACTTTATTGGCAAATCAATTCAAACATTTCCCAAACTAGTGCCTCATAATAGATATAAAAGTTAATGATATGTCTTTAGGTTCCATATGCTAGAATAGGTCGATATTTAATGTATGCAATTATTTGTAACAAGCTGAATTTGGCTCATTTATTAGTCAATTTAATAAGTACATGTTGAAATATGGAAGATGTCATTAAGAAGCAACAAGTGGATGTTTATGTACTTAAGAGTTGTATTAAATCATGAGAATGTGTTTAGCAATCTGTAAGGTGATCTATTGGTTATAGAATATATAAATTTAGACTATACTTGAGATTTAGATAATAGAAAGTCTTATAGTATGCTTTTACTCTTGTAAAAGGGCCTATTTGTTAGAAATTAACATTAGAATCTATGGATACATTTTTTATAATTGAAGTAAAGTACATGGCAGTGGTAGAGGCTACTAAGGAAGCATTATGACTTAATAGCATAGTGAAGGAAGTAAGCATAAATTAAGGTGGGAGTTTGAATACACTATAATAGTCAAATTGTCATGCATTTGACAAAGAATTACATGTATCAAATAGAGACTAAGCATGTAGATGTGAGGCTTCATAAGATCAGGGAATTGACTGTATATAGAGAGATCTTGTTAAAGAAGTTTCACACTATTGATAATGTAGCTGACATGTTCACAAAGTCAATTATCAGGAAAATTTTCAAAATTGTTCGAACTTGATTAATGTCTTGAATTATTACAAGAGGTTAAAACAAGGGTATATTTATTAAGGTAGAGATTGTTGTGTATGACTCATATATACAAGTATACAATCTTGAAGTTTCAAAAAGAATGAGCACTCCTTGGAAGTTTTTAGGTAAATATGATTGTGTGTTAAAGGGTGTTCTACTCTGAAAAAAAAAGTGATGAAATAGGCTAGAACAAGAGTATGTTAGCATGGTTAAGAAATTTTCAAAGAGGACACAATTTGGAACATGAGCATATTGGAGCCCGTGTCCATGTACATAGAGAAGCAGTAAGATCCACGACTTAGGGCACTTGTGTGTTAATACCTTTGTCCATGTTTTGAAAAGAAATAATGAGATACACAGCTTGGGACATGATGTTTACAATAGACAATCTTATACAAAAATACATTTTTAATGGAATTCAAATTCCGAAAGGATTTTAAGACTTATTAGAATCATGTTTAAATTAAGTTAAGTTTAGTAAGGCGACAAGTTGTATAAGATTGTATCAATTAGAATTTATATAATTATATAAACATAGTTTTTATATAAAAGATTTGTAATCTCCATCAAATTAATGCAATAGAGAATTAGCCACTTTTAACTCCTAAAAACATAAGTGCACCTAATTAACTGAACCTCATTAAAAATATTTTATATTTTTGTTATTTTTATTTATATGTCATTCTTATTCTATATATTTTCTTAGTAGAAACAATATATTTAAATTTACTAATTTTGTTGATCTTCTTATTTTCATTTAAGAAGATCAAATGGTTAGAGAGATTTTATAAATTATCTTTTAAGTATTTGAAGATGTAACATTGAGTGGGAACAAAATAAAATAAGATTATATATCTATTAGTTTAGCGATCTTTATTAATACATCAAAAAATAATTTATGGTATAAAAGGTATTAGTTTATGTCCGACAACTAGTTGGTTGGTTGTAGTTTAATTACATAATTATTTACAGACATTTTTTTATCTTATAAATATTCAGATGTATTTGATAAAGTCTATAGGGCAAATTTATGTTGCAAATGAAATTATAAAAAGACCATAATTATGAGATTCATATTGCATTATGAATTATCTCGCAATTGTTCTTAGTCATTATTCTATTAAGATTGGACATTAATAAAATGTAAAGAACTAGCACATGTTATGTTTTTCCTTATGAAATAAGTAGTCAATCTCATATACTAAAGTATGAAGATACTTAAATAAATGATTTGGTACTTGTTAGAAAACAAGTTCACTAAACTAACCCTATATAAGAAATCTATTAGGAACATTACTTGTATGCCTATAAAAATTCTCATTATGATGATTGTATAAGTGACCATTTGACCTATTCTAGTAAAGAGTAGATAAATCGGTAGTCATTGAATATAGCATAAACTATATAAATATAGTTGAATGATTATAATAGGATTCATTATCCTAAAGTGATTAAAGAGAATGTTTCACTATTCTCGTTTACTATTGATTCGTCAAATCTTTGCCTAAGATGGAATGACAATTGAAGATAGTTTTCAAATGTTATTAATTGAATCAATTACTAATGGTGGAGAACTAATATGATTAGACTCAAATAGAGTAGACATTATTTCTATGCTTTATGTCTAATTAAAACATTGTATGATAAAATGATTAAATTATATGAAAAATTATACCCAGAAAGGTTATTCAAAACCACTTTGGCATTCTTTTGGGTGATCATGATGCATTATCAGATGTCAATCTTGATCTATAAATATACATTATTTAATTAGAGAACTAAAGATAAATTAAAGAAGTTTAATATAGGTCACACACAAAGAATGAGTTTAAAAGAGAAGGTGTTTTATTCAAGTTAAAACTGATTATAAAGTTTGAGAAAGTTAATTATAAAGTTTATGAGATATTTAATAAATAAGTATCAATATGAGGTATTAGATTTTATTTGGGCACAATTAGTTTTTAATTAAAGCTTAATTGAAATTATAATTTTATTTTAATTAAATTGCTAAAATTTCCAAAACTTATTATAAATAGGCTTAAGTTCCAAAGAAATAATCATTTCTTGCCTAAGCTTCTCTCCAATAGTTATATAGTTCTCTCAACATATTTTGTAGATACCGTTCGAGGTCAAGGACTTGAGTGCCTATGGTAATTAAGATGAGGCAATTTCAGAAATGGTTAAAAATGACAAGAAAAGAATCAAACTTCGAAATAAAGTAAGAATTTTAAGTAATGTTGACTTTTAAAAATTATACAAAAAATTTCATATTTATTGTATAGCACAAGATTCTAAAAATCGGACCGGACAATTTGGTCCAACCAGAGAAAGCTTGAATCGATCAGTGGTTTGGTTCGCTTTCACCTAATAACCCCTATGTATAAAAACCAGCCGGTTTAAAGTTTTTTGGTTGGACCGGACAGTTTAGTCCGATTTTTAAAACCTTGTAAAAACCTTCTGGGTAATGATATTTTTGGATTAAGTCACCTGGATTCCTGTAGTTTATTTTATGTTGAAAAGAATAGTTGCCCTCAAATGGACATTCTTTGGAAAATTGGACTTCTCATGTGTTAAATCTTCGTCGTTGCCGTCCTCACCTGCCAAATTAAAAACGCTTCATAATTTGATAAATTAATGTATGTATACAAGTTGAATATGTTCTCTATGATATGCTAGAAATAAAAATTGTTTAACAAGAAATTATTAAAAGAAATAAATATAACGATTAATCGAATTGAAAAAAAGTAATTTGTATGAAATAATAACTAGAGTTTAATTAATTAGTTTCTTTGTTAAAAATATAAAAAATTAAAGGAAAATTGGAAAATTGAATTTTGTAATGGAAAGATGGATTTCGATGGAGGTACCTTGACAAACCAGCTTGTGTTAGTAATATGTAACAAACTCGGTCTATTGTGTCTTTATTCACTTTTAACTTTGAAAGCTTGTTTCACAAAAGTATATTATGTAGCCCAACGTAGATCTTTTCTAGATAAAGCTATTATCGAAAATTCATTTTGAGTTTCTCAAAAGCATATTATGTAGCCCAACGTAGATCTTTTCTAGATAAAGCTATTATCGAAAATTCATTTTAAGAAATCCAAAATATTTTATTTGTGCGTAAATTCTGATCCTTAAAATAAATGGAAATATTTGAAGTTTCCGAGAAAATCTTGGAATTGCCTTTTTCCCATTCACATATTCGTATTGTCCAAGTTGGGTTCTAAAGAGGAGGAAAATTAATGATCACAGAATAAAATACAGAGTAAAGGAAAAAAAATATTTGAACATTATCAACGAATCATCTACTACTCATGAACTTGATTATTTTATCCAACGTTAAAAGAACCAACAAACCTAACTTTCATGCAAAACTTCCCTAGTTATCCGTAAAAGAGATTACAGGAAACTTTGCTAGTTTTGAGTGATTTCTTCGTTAACGACAAATTCTATTGAAATTGGAAGTAAATAATTTGAATCATTCGTATGGTTTTTTGTCAACCGGTCCAATCGGTCTATCACTGTACAAAACTACAGATTTTCAGAAGGTTTCAATTTTTGTAACATTTAGAACTCTATTTCATATCAATTTTTGTAATATTTAGAACTCTATTTCATATCAATTTCTAATAGTGATAATTTTTGTAATATTTAAAACTCTATTTCATATCAATTTTTGTAACATTTAGAACTCTATTTCATATCAATTTATGTAACATTTAGAACTCTATTTCATATCAATTTCTGGTAGTGATAAGTTTTATAACATTTAGAACTCTATTTCATATCAATTTTTATAACATTTAGAACTCTATTTCATATCAATTTTTATAACTTTTATAACTCTATTTCATATCAATTTCTGTAATATTTAGAACCCTATTTCGTATCAATTTATGGTTTTGATAGTTGAGTTATATAAACTCTTTCAACTATTCAATTTGTTGATCTAAAGCACCAAAATTGAAAACTAGCAATATTTCAGTTAGGCTATGTAAAGTGGAGCAATTGTTGGAGCGAAGTTTAATAAGTGAGTAACATCTGTTGGTCTTTTACGTATCTATTCTGTTGCTGCTCGTCTTCTTTATTACAACTGATAATGAGAATTATTTAAGTTGTATACTTTTTCCCTGACAATAGTATACACAATTATTTTCTAATACTTTTTAGGTTAAATCATAATAAACATTAGCGTATTTTTATTTCAATAAAATATTTTATTTTTACTTATTCTCGTCAGTTTTACTTCTTATTTATTATATACTGATTTTATAACAGTTCACTACCGGTTGAACCTCTAAATCTTAAACCTGTCAATAAAATATTTTATTTTTACTTATTCTCGTAAGTTATACTTCTTATTTATTATATACTGGCTTTATAACAGTTCACTACCAGTTGAACCTCTAAATCTTAAACCTATGAATAAAATATTTTATTTTTACTTATTCTCGTAAGTTATACTTCTTATTTATTATATACTGGTTTTATAACAGTTCACTACCGGTTGAACCTCTAAATCTTAAACCTTTCTTTCGACCGGCTCGATATCCGGTCCAATTTTTAAAATATTGGTATTGCACACGAATCAAATCTAGCTCTGATCTCCCAGCATAAGGTTAATTTAATTTATCAAATTTATGATCCTATCTTTTTCCCTTACAAGATATTATATACACCTAGAGACGGAGCTATGTAGAAATATATGGGGGCATTGGGCCCCCCAAAGTTTTTTAAAAAATTATTTTTAATATATATATATATATATATATATATATAAGGACAAAGTTATTTAAAGGTCAGTGAGGTACTGGACCCTTCAAAATTTTTAAAAATAAATATTTAAACCTCCTATACTAAATTTCTGGCTCCGTAACTGTATACACCTAAAGTTTTATTAACGAGACACCAAAAGGCAGAGTTTTCTCATCTTGTCCTCAGTACCAATTTACCAGTTCCCTATAAATAGAGGCATTAGCACACAAATTGAACAAGATAAGTTCTTCTCCGACGGAAATGGCAAAGAGCAGATCCTCAATCCAGCTATGTGACAATAGGTCTACCTCACAAGTGAAGCTGTTTGGTTTTCCCTTGACTAAACACGATGAAATCCTAACCAAAACAGTAAACTTGGACGACAACAGAAAATTCGAGTGCGATTTTTGTCGCAGGGCCTTTACTAATTCACAAGCACTAGGAGGCCACCAAAATGCACACAAGAGAGAGCGCCAAAGAGCAAGACGTGCACTGTACCACGGTGATCAGCGGTTCATGGCAGCGGCGCCTGTACTAAGCTCGCAGGCGGTGAAAACAACTCCTCCTTCAAGTCCAAGAGGGTTTATCCACAATAGTGCAGCTGTTGCCAAACTTATGCCACAAGCAATTCGTTACCGATCAAGACCATTGTTCATAACCTCGTGCCCTTCTCAGCCAATCTGTATTCCACAGCCATTACACGTTCCCACCATCACATCTTCTGTTGGATTGTCTATTAAGATTTTGTCGGAGCAAGATGTAGGTGTTGATCTCCGACTTAAACTTACTCCCTCTGGCTACGTTTAGCCGAACTGTCTTACGACAGTTTTGTTTGAAATATAACTCTGTTTTTTCTGTTGAACTCCATCCTGATCATAAATTTCATGGTGTTGAACCCTTTGTTCACGTCCAATTTGCATGCCTGATTCTATGATAACGGAGGGTTTTGAATCAGCTGATGTTTCATGTATGTACACTTACATGACAACTGCGGGATATGGCAGGTGTTACAGGCGTT
The DNA here is from genome assembly GCA_027563825.1 of Erythroxylum mucronatum. Lineage (NCBI taxonomy): Eukaryota > Viridiplantae > Streptophyta > Magnoliopsida > Malpighiales > Erythroxylaceae > Erythroxylum > Erythroxylum mucronatum. The sequence goes on from JAOSBP010000009.1 coordinate 16,722,183, forward strand.
GCCTGATCAATGACGGATTAGATTTCGAGCTGGTATCCGCAAACATTTGTCATGAATAATGTTTTGTCCAAATCCAAGATTTATTTTCTGGTAGTTGTAGGGATAATCGAAGACACTGTTTGAGGGCAATAGAATAAACGATGAACTTGAAAGTAAACAAATCCTTACAGGGGGAAGTTTTGAAATGCTGCATCTGTATGTATCAAAATTGGGATGCGAGCCTCAAAATGGATTCCAAACTATTACTCAACAAAAAATTTCATACCCGTCAGACATGTTTGGTAAGCTGAACAATCCTACACGAGTTGAGGGAGACAAGACACCTTTGATCGTGCTTTGCCCCTTTTTGTAAAGAACCATAAATCCAGAGGAACGTCAAGGCTGTTCACTGCCCAAAAGAACATAAACCTCGAGTTCCTTCCAGCTACGAGAATCTAGTTACTGAAAAGGTCCCTTTTTTTTCTCTAATTTATTCTGTTACCTTTTTCTGAAAATTTCTTTTTTTAATGCATTTTCCTCGAGCACAGAGATCAAAACTTAAAAAGTCAGTCACGCATCCCCTGTTATTCGCTTCCTTCTATACCCTTTACTTCTATGAAACCCGAAGTTTCTTAAAGCGCGAACGATTCTTTTACCGAAGATGGAGCGCTACGGGTCGGGTCAAAAGCCTTACGGAGTTGGAGGGAGACCTGAGATCGTGAGCGGGAGGAGCTTTGGGAATAACAACCAGATCTACTCGTCTCGGCCGGCGTCGCCGGATCTGGCGGCTGCAACTAGGGCTAATCGGCCGAGACAGAGCGTGTCAAAGCCCTGGGGTTTTAGCGATCCGGAGATGCAGAGAAAGAGGAGAGTTGCGAAATATAAGGTGTACGGTGTGGAAGGTAGGGTCAAGGCTTCTTTCAAGAATGGCATTCGTTGGATCAAGAATAAGTGCTCCCAGATCATTCATGGTTATTAAGATGTTGATTTTGACGGCTCTGCTTGACTACAGCATGAGAAAATTGTACCATCTGGTAACGAGACTATTGTACTCATTTTTTTTTTGTTGATTTGGGGATTTTGAATTGACGTTAATCATCTAATCAGTAGTTGTGTCTTCAGCTGATTCTCAATCAGAACCTGGATCAATATTGTAGTTAGAGTAGCTGTGTTGTTGGTCTTTTCAACTTCATTAGTTACAAGTAATTTCGTTCATTTTAAGTACTTTTTAAGATAGTTCAATTTTAAGTACTCAAATGCAGGGTTTTGCATCTCGTACTATACCGGTCAGAGAACGATACAAAATAGGAGGTCATGTGTACCAAATTTAAATATCGGTCTGTACCAAACTATTTTATACTGTACCGATCGATAATAGGAATTTTTAAAACTCTAGGGGTATATCTGCAAAAAAAATAAAAATTTTATCCCTAAATCCCTAAAACGGATGCTTTCTTCTCGTCTTTAACCTATCTCTCATCTCATCTCCTCACTCATACTCTCACTCACGTTGCAACTCTCTTCTTCTGCTCTTCACCGTCACCGTCACTGCCACCGCCAACCCCAACGATCGCCACACCGACACTCGTCTCGTTGTTGTCCTCCTCCTCCTTTACCTCACTCCCACACTCGACTTCTTTCTCTCAACTGTCACCATCTCTCTCGACCGACCAACCATTGACGCCCACCACCACCGAGCACCAACACACACCCAACCCACCTACCAACACCAGCACCAACACCCCATATCATTTCTCTCAATATTTTATTCTCTCTCACACATCGACACCCACTACCTGCCATGACCATCGACGCCTCAGCAGCCTCAGCCACTCTCGGATCTCCTCTCCTCTTCCACGCCAGATCTACCCGACATTTCTAACCTTTAAATTGACTTTATGAAATAATTGGGTGTGTTTTATGACTTAAGGTTTTTTTTTGTGAATTGTTGTGAATGAAATTGTTGATGTATATGTGAATTGTGAATGGAAATGTTGGTGTTTTTGTGAATTGGGAATCGCATATGTTAATTTATTGTTGTGTTGTGAACTGTCGATTGTGGATGTGGACTGTAGTGGAGTGGAATGGAATTGTGGAAGTGGGAAAGTGAAAATTGTAAATTAGTTTATTGAAGTTGTTAATTGAGATATAGATATAAAATGTAGATGTGGAATGAAACTATGAAAGTGTGGAAGAAACTGATCTAGAGTAGATTGTGATATTGTGAATGTGGAATGGAACTTGGAAGTGTGTTGAATTAATTGAACTGTTGATTATTATCGATTTTGTTAATACTTAATTTAATAGATATATAGATACAAAATCATATTTTATAAATCAGAATATTATAAAGTTAAGTTTGCTAATCGTACCAATTTCCTTTACTATTAATCTATACTTAATTATGAATGATTTTTTTTTACAAATATATCATATAATTCATTTGACAAAAGTTGAACTTTTACCAATTATAAATGAGGTTTATCTAACTCAACTAACTTGACTGCATCATTTATGTATGGCTTGTACGTGTTAGATTTTACATCAATTTTATATTTTAAAGGACTCAAAAGCAATTTATACAAATATATAAGGTGTGTTACTTTTAAAAAAATTGGGGTATAAAAAAACTCAAAGGCAATGTATACAAATATATAGCTACCTTAATTTTACTAATTAATTATGTGATTCAAGGTATTTATGGCAATTCTGGTTCCAAATTATATTTCATCGAAGTGTGGAACCGGAAAATGTTAAAGGTGGAAATTATTTTATCTTATGTAAGTTTTGTGATTGTTGTTTGTGGAAATTATTTTATGTATGTTTTGTGATTATTGGAAATGGAAATTGTTTATGTATGTTTTGTGATGTTTGAAACTTTAAATTGCAATTGTTTGAAATTATTAGCAATGGAATTGTTGAAAATTATTGGAAGTGGAAATTGTTTATGTATGTTTTGTAATGATTAAATTGAAATTGTTGGAAAATGTTAGAAATGAAATTGTTTATGTGTGTATAATGTAATCATACAAAATGAGTTATATTATATAAGATAGATATGCATACTGTGTAATGAAATTATGTGTTATTTATTTTAATATAGACATTCATTTATTTTTACAGATAAATGGAAGAAAGTTCAAGTACTCCTGATCAACCCACTTCAAGAAGATACAATGATCCAGCTTGGACTCATACTGCATTGGTTCCCGGTATGAGGAACCATATTATTTACTTGTTTTGTAACAAGCATTTGAAAGGTGGAGGAATCACCCGATTAAAGAAACATTTAGTTGGGGTTAAAGGAGATATAAAACCCTGTAAAAAAGTAAGTCATGATTTGAAGTGACAAATAAAAACATTGCTTGATGAATATCAACATGAGAGAGATATAAGGGAAAGGTTGAATTTTGAAATTGATAATGAAAGTTTGTTTTCTTATTTTGGTGGTGATTGTGGAAATATTGAAGGTGGTAGTGGTACTAGTACTGGTAGTGTTCCATCTCAGGCCCAAGAAGAAGTACTTGAACCTGATGTGAGGAAGAGAAGTAGGCAGCTGACTAGTTTCTTTGCACCACGAACAACTGCTGGAGCCCAACCTTCAATTCGTAATGCAATGCAATCAAGAGATGTGACTCACAATATCAATATGGTAGTAGCAAGATGGTGGTATGATACAGGTTCATAATTCAATGCTTCTTAGTCTTATTATTATCAACCTATGATGGATGCAATAGCCTCTCATGGTCCGAGATATAAAAGTTCTTCAATTGATGACTTAAAAGGTAAACTTTTGAATTGTTCTATTTTTGAAATCAGAAGTTATTTGGCAAAAAGAAGGTGAATTGGGTTACTCATAGATATTTAATCATGTGTGATGGTTGGACAAATGGGAGACAAGAGCCTATTATTAATTTTTTGGTTTATTCTACAAATGACTCTATGTTTTTTAAATCTATTGATGCATCTGACGTTATTAGAAATACTGAGACTTTATTTACGATATTTGGTGAATTAGGGCCAGAAAACATTGTTCAGTTTATCACTGACAATGATTTCGCTTATAAAGTGGTAGGAAAAAGGTTGCAGAATACGTATAATTCTTTTTTTTGGACTCTTTATGTTACACATTTCATTGACCTAGTGTTGGAGAATATAGGAGATCCTAGGTATTTTCCTATTATTGATGAAACTATGCAGAAAGCTAAAAATGTTACAAAGTTCATTTATAATCGTGCATGAGTATTAAATCTGATGAGAAAAGAATATACCAATGGTAGGAATTTGTGTTGTCCTGCTGTGACAAGATTTGCAACAAATTTTTTATCACTTCAGTCCTTTTTTTTGATGAAGAAGAGTTAAAACAAATGTTTACAAGTGATAAGTGGATTGCATCTCCTCATGCTAGGTTTAATGCTGGAGTAGAGGTTTGTAATATTATACTGGAAGATTAAGAATTTTGGTCTCAATGCCAATTTGTTATCCGAATTTGTGAGGTTTTGGTGAGGGTGCTTCGCTTGGCTGATAGTGAAGAAAAGCTAACAATGGGTTATATTTTTTATGCCATGAAGAAAGCGACAAAAGCAATCAAGGTCAATCTGAAACATAGTCCTTCTTTGTACACACCATATCTTTCAATCATTAATGAGAGAAAGGAAAGACAACTTTCTTCTCCGTTGTTTATAGCTGAGACAGTTTTGAATCCTAGTGTCTATTTTAGACTGGATCTTAGTAAGCAAGCTGAAGTTAATATAGGAATGCTTGTAACTATTATAACAATTGTTAACATTGATGCGATGCAAGATCTCTTAAGCCCACAAATGGAGCTTTATAAGTTGTCCTACAGGGATTTTAGAATGCCGATTGCTATTCGACAAAGAGAAAAACTTTCTCCAAGTATTAGTTATTTTCTTTTTCTTATTTGTTGAAAATTAATTTTTAGTTTTTTTTATAACGCTACTTTTGTTATTTTATGACTTAAAGTTTCCTGGTGGGATCAATTCAAAAATGGTGTTTCAGAATTGAAAAGGTTTGCAATTCAGATTTTAAGTCAATGTGTTAGTGCAACAGGCTGTAAATGAAACTGGAGTACGTTTGAATTTATCCACTCTAACAAAAGGAATAGATTGGAGCATAAGGGGTTGAATGACTTGGTTTTTGTTCGTTACAATTTAAAGCTTCGGGAAAGGTATGTTATTATCATTATTAATTTTGATATAATTTTTTTATAATTTTTAATAATTAAATTTTATTGTTTACTAGGAGTCTTAATAGCACAAGTAGTCCAACTGATCCAATTTTCGTTGATAATATTGATCTTTTGGTGAATTGGGTTTTTGAAGAACCGAATTTGGTAGATACTAATGACTTGGGAGATAATTTTAGATGGAAAAGCATTAACATATCATTTGATGCATTAAATTTGAATGATAATGGTGATGAAATAAGGATGGGAAACTGACTTCGCTTAAACTAAATTCCTATTTATTTTGAATTTATGAATTCATTACAAAATTTATCATAAGCATATAGTTACAAGTTATTAAGTACATTCACGTTTAAGAATCTATTCAATGCGATAATAGATAATACTACTTATGACCAAATTACCGAAATAGGAAATAATATTCTAATTTCCCACTTTCTTACTCCTCATAAACCATTTATGCACACAAATCAAAGATGGCTTAGGTTTATTTAAATTCGAATATTTTTTAAATAAAAAATGTAATTTTAACCTAACTTTTTATCATAATATAATTTAAACCTTATTATTTCTAAAGTATACAAAATAGATTTTAAATAGATATAAAATTTGTCGGGATTACCTTCCATTAGTTAAATATTACGTGTATGCTGAAGTAGTATTATTTATTGTTTGTTACAATATGACAATGAGTCTAATTGTAATATTAGTGTCACGTGAGATAATATAATTTCCTATCAAATTTTACAAATTAAAATTAAAATATTTTTATTATAATAATTAATCTTAAGACCTAATTAGATTACATAAATAATTTAAATCCCTAAATTGTTTTCTCCGGAGCAAACTCTTACACCCTGTTTGGAAAGCCCTGGGATTGAATTCAATTCAGCTGTTTGGAACAATTGAAAATCTAAGAATTCAATCCCTGCATAAGTTGAATCCCTCGTCTCTTTGTTATTTCAATTCACGTTATTATTCGCGTCAATTGAAATCTACAAGTTGTTGGATTCTGCTTCAAAAGCTTTCGCGCCTCTACTCCTCATCTCCAACCATTTCCTTTTCTTTAATAACAATAACAATAATAATAATAATAATAATAATAATAATAATAATAATAATAATAATAATAATAATAATAATA
>JAOSBP010000009.1:16827390-16838146 GCA_027563825.1 Erythroxylum mucronatum
GGCTCTTCGTTTCATCCAAGAAAGCATTACATTTCATTTTAAAATAATGTCAAGTCCCTTAAATAAGAAACAATGGATGCATTAAATAGCTATGCTCTTTTCTCCTGTAGATATATCTCATGGAGATTCAAATATGATACACTGTATTGTCAGCCATCTCGGGGTGTGTAATAGGAGTCAGAGATTAATGAAGGGAGATTTATTTCAACAATTTTTTCTTCCAGAATGTGAATAATTTGAGGGAGACAAGGGGATTCGATATCATGACGGATCTAAAAAATAATTATACAATGAATCAATTTTCATTCTCAAACAATACGGAGCCAGCTACAAGCTACAATTTTTATTTAATAAATTTTCACTTGACTGTAAACATTTTAGTCTTAAGACTTGTTTTATCGAAGAGGTAATTGCGAGGCTTTGATTACTCTGGAAATTTATGTCAAGGAATTTAATTGTATCAGATATTAAATCATTAAGATCTATTTTATAACACTGCATGGCTAAATCGACGACTAAGTTTTTCAAAGATGATATGTTGTTATCTGTAAAGATTTTGCGTTGATAGTTTTAGTTATCGATTCAAGGTCGAGGGGCCAGAATTTGCAATCTATGAGATACAGGGGGATTCAATAAAATCAAAACATCATAAAGTAAAAATGTCTATAAACAATTTTTACAACATTGCAAAAAAAAACTGGTGAAGATTCTGAAAGCTTCCCATCTCCATTTTACATAACATGAATAGAACAAAGTAGCTTCACAAAAATTGCATGGAAACAACTAGGAGAAGAAAGTAACCAAGCCATGAGACAACTGATCCCGATCACCATCCTTAACAACATAAGCTAAATTCCAACACCATGGACATTTAGACTGTCAACAATTCAGCCTAAACCTAAGCAATGACAAAATTTCAAAAAATTTTGCATCTGAGCAAATAACAAAAAAACGAGATCTTACCATTTGAAGCAGTTCATCTTTGTTGACAACTACATGGTGACAAAAAGACATTGTTTTTTAGGCATACATCTAAAAACAAATGTCAGAAAATTTAAAATAGCAATAAAGAATAATGAGAGACCACATAAGTATTACTCAGCTTCTAAGAAAGGAGATGAACAATATCTAAACCTCTGTGCAAAATCGGAAAACTTGAACTTCTTTTTCTGGCCATATCCTGTGCTTGCAAATCAACTTGTGGATTCCTAGAACAAAAGCACACAATGTCAAGAAAACAAAAAAATGCAATGAAGAAAAGAAACCACATAAAAAAGGATTAGAGACGAGAGATAAGTGAAGTTTAATATTATACAGAAAGAGAATAGAAACAAACAATAGAATATTAGAGAAGCTAGCAAACATAGTTTGTGTCTGAGATGTCCTTAGAATTACCAAATATTATATAGATGTCAACACTTAACTTCAGAAAAGATGAGAAGCAACTATCCTCCGTTCGTACCGTGCAGCTCCTTGACGCGGCAAAAAGCAACAAAAAAAGAAAAACTTACTGACACAATTCACTATAAAATGAATCACTTTACTTTCTCTTTTAGCTTTCTTTCTCTACGATCTTCACTGGGCATCAAAGGGAAACATCCAGAGACTGACCACCAAAGATTAGATCAACAAATGAAAGACATGCATAAAGGAAAGCATGAAAAACTACTCAACCTAGAAGAAGATGGAAGAAAAAGGGTACAAAATCACCAAACTTAAGATAAGACACAATGACAAAAAAAAAAACAGACATAAATTATAGACTTAAAGTTTAAAATATATAATCCCATTTTCATTACCACGGTGATCAGCTAGCTTCTTCGATCTTTATGGAATAGATGAGATGGACAAGTAGATCGAGCATTTCTTTTTCTTCGTCGCAGCTCACTACAATCTCTTGTAGTGGAAAGCTTGGCATTTCTTTTTCTTCGTCGCAGCTGACTACAATCTCTTATAGTGGAAAGCTTGTCATCCAGTGCATCGTAGACACCTGCGTAGAATTTGTTCCGTCAAAAATAAGTAGAGATAAGGAGGCATCGAACAGAAACAATAGAAACAGAGAGAAATGTTAGCCTCAACACGAGAAGATAAGGGAAACAAATATGGAGGAAAAATGCAAGAGAGAGAGAAGAAACAAATATAAGCCACAATAGAGACAGAGAGAAATCTTAGCCTAACGTCTATATTGACTAAGAACACGAGAGAAGAGAAACAAATACGGAAGACAAAATGCAAGAGAGAGATAAGAAACAAATATAAGCCATCAGATTAAATGGACGAACGGGATGGATTTCGTGGTTGTCCATCCCGTTCGTCCTTAGTATATATACTTAAAGAAGGGTGTGCTGAACGTCGTCGTTTACTCGTCAACTCAGGCAAGAATTATTTAATAAATAATAGGACTCGATGAGAAGACAAGGTCAGTCATGGCCCAATATGATTTTATGGACCGAGACGGACTGAATTAGTTTAAGTCACGTCCAGCCCAACCCAATCCATCCTAAGTTTATAGGGTGAAGATGCAAAAAGATTTTCACATTTTTTTCTATTAATTTTTTTCAGTAACATTTTTTATAGAATTGACACCTAGTACGTGTTTGGTAAGAAGTGAGGAGGTTTAGAGAGGAGAGACTTGTTTAGAAGAAGAGGTTGTATTTCACTTGAATGATGTAGTTTAAGTGCAAAAGGGTATTTATAGGTACAAAAATGACTTTTTATATCTAAGTACATGAACCCATTTACAAACCCAAATAAATAAACCATACATGAACTTAAAACCATACATGGACCAATATTTAATAATGTAACTAATACATGAACATAATTAAACTCCTAACAGTGAACTTAAACATCCATGTATCTAGACTAACTTTCAAATTACTCTTCAACACTCCCCCTTAATTTGAAATTTTCTTTCGTACTCCAAGTCTTGTCCTCAAATGTTGAAAAACTTCAAATTTGAGTGATTTCGTAAAAATATTCGCAACTTGATCATTAGTCCTCATATGCTCGAGCTCCACTTTATTCTTTGCGATACATTCTCTAATAAAATGATACCTAGTATCTATACGTTTGCTTCGATCATGAAAAACTGGGTTCTTAGCCAATGCTTGTGCAAACTTGTTATTAATACATATTTCAGTTGCTTCCTTTGGTAGTAAGTAAAGTTCATTCAATAGCCTCCTAAACCAAATAGCATGACAAGTGCATGAAGTTGCAACCACATATTTAGATTCACAACTTGACAAACTCACAATAGATTGCTTCTTTGAACTCCATGTAATAGCGCAATCACCCATAAAAAATACGAAACCAGTTATGCTTTTTTCTATCATCAATATCTCCCGCAAAATCACCATCACAAAACCTAATAAGCTTGAAATCAAAAGATGATGTATAGAGCAATCCATAGTCAATTGTACCTTTGATATATCGAAGAATCCTCTTAGCTGCCTTCATATGAGTACAAGTAGGTGATTCCATGAAACGACTTATCATTCCAACAGAAAAGAGAATATCCGGTCTTGTACATGTCAAGTATCTCAAGCATCCAACAAGGCTTTTGATGAAGAATCTTTCTTAGCTTAATGTAAAGAGCATATTCATGAGAACAAAGAACAAACCCATTATCTTGGAAGTATTTGTCGATGCGAGTATTCCATGCCTTTGGTGCTTTCTTTAACCCATACAACGCCTTTTTCAATCTTAAGATCTCATCTTCGTGACCTTTAACTGTAAAGCTAATTGGCTGTTCAATAAAGACTTCTTCTTGAAGATTGTCATTTAGAAAAGCTGACTTTACATCAAGTTGATAGATCTTCCACTTCATTTAAGCTGCAAAAGAGATCAACAAACGAATAGTATTCATATGAGCAACAGGTGCAAATACTTCATCATAATCCATTCCATGCTTTTACTTGTAGCCTTTAGCAACGAGCCTTGCTTTGTATTTCTCTACATCTCCATTGACATTTTTTTTATCTTGTAGACCCATTTGACTCCAATAGCTTCATGACCTTTAGAAAAAGTTGATAATTCCTAAGTAATGTTTTTCTTTATTGCCTTGATCTCCTCCTATATGGCTTGTCTCCATCTTTTGTCCTTCACGGCCTCCCTAAAATTTAAAGGTTCACTATCTACAAGAAGACAAAAGAAATTACTTACATCAACATCATTGATTTCTTCTGTTTGTTCATAAATATCATAAATACTCCTTATTTTTTGTGCTCCATCACTTGAACTTTCTCTACGCATGAACGAAGAAGAATGAGGCGTAATTGGAGAAGGAGGTGGAGTTGTCTCTTGAATATTTCTTGTGATTTCTTGCTCTTCATCTTCAAAGTATGGGAAAAAAATCATAAGTGCATTCTTCTTGTGTCTCCCAATCCCATGTTGTTTCTTCATCAAATTCAACATCTCTGCTCACAACAATCGTTCCATTGCTTGGATTGTACAATCAGTAGCCTTTGGAATTTTGGTCATAGCCAATGAATACATGCTTAACATTTCGATCATCGAGTTTGGATCTTTCTTATTGCGGCACATGAGCATATGCTATGCTTCCAAAAACTCTTAGATGAGCAACACTAGGCTTCATTCCATTCCACGCTTGTTACGAAGTTTGATCTTTGACATTTCTCGTTGGGGATCGATTTGACAAATAAACTGCACAAGAAACAACTTCAGCCCAAAATTCTTTAGGCATATTATTGGCCTTCAACATACATCGAGCCATGTTAAGAATTGTTTTATTCTTCCTTTTGGCTACTCCATTTTGTTGGGGCGATCTTGGGACTGTTAACGAACGGTAAATTTCATGTATTTAACAGAAATCAAGAAACTCCTTAGATGTGAACTCACCTCCTCTATTGGACCTTAGAGCTTTAATTGTATAGCTACTTTCATTCTCCACAAGTGCCTTGAACTTCTTAAATGCTTCAAATGCTCATGAATTCTGCTTTAAGAAATAAACTCATGTTTTTCTGCTATAATCATCAATGAAAAGTAAGAAGGATCTACTTTTACCCATTGATAATGGCTTGATTGGTCCACACACGTCAGTATGAATAAGTTGAAGTGGTGCAGTTGCTCTTGTCACTGCTTCTTTTAGAAAACTCCTTCTTGAATGCTTGTCAAGTAAAAATGCTTCACATAAATGACGTGGGTGGTTGACAGAGGGCATTCCTTTCACCATGTATTTATCTCCCAACGCATTAAGTGTGCCAAAATTCAAGTGTTCAAATCTCATATGCCAACGCCATACTTCATCTTTCACAACCACTTTTAAACATATTGCTTTGATTGTCTTGATATTCAACATAAACATTCTATTCTTCGACATAAACACCTTAGCAATCAATTGAGCATGTTGATCTCTAAGTCAAAGACAACAATCTTTCATGTGGATTTTATATCCTTTTTCAAGAAGTTGCCACAAACTTAAAATATTACTTTTCAATTTAGGCATATAATAGGCATCATTAATAAGCCTATGGCTTCCATCTCTTGAAGAAATTAGATTAGTACCTTTTCCACATATTTGAATCTTTGACGAATCTCCAAAAGAAATGTTGCCTTCTACTTTTTATCAAGTTCCACAAATTTGCCTTTATCTTTACACATGTGATTGCTTGCTCCATTTTCTAAAAACCATGTACTTTCATCCTTACTTGTATTATCTTTGAGTGCTAGCAATAAAGTGGGCTCCTCGTCTCCTTGCGTGTTATCAACAATATTGACTTGCTCCTTAACTTGATTGGGCGTATCATAACATTCCCAAGAAAAATGTCCAAATTTATGACAATTGTAGCATTCAACATTAGACTTATCATACCTCCTCTCGTTTTGTCTAAAATTGTAACCTCCTCTTCCTCTTCCTCTTCCTCTTGATTCTCCTTGGCCTTTGTATGATTGATTTTTTCCATCATTGTTGGCGTTGTTATAATCTCCTTTACTTCTTACTCCATAACTTCGTCCTCGTCCTCGACCTCGACCATGACCATGTCCTCGTCCTCTCCCTCTTTGATTGCTTTCTCCATCATCATCTTTTAACGCAACCTTTTCTTTAAGTGCTTGCTCCAAAAGTTCTTCTTGCCTCCTCTTGATCTTGTCTTCGTGAGCTTATAAAGAGCCCTCTAGTTGTTCAAGCGTCAAAAAGTCTAGATCTTTAGACTCCTCAATGACGCAATCCACATAATCAAACTTTGGGTTCAAGGAATAAAGAATCTTCTCTATTACTCAAACATCTTCAACTTGATCTCCATATCCCTTCATTTGATTCACAGTGCCCTTCAATCGTGAACAATAATCCGAGATTGATTTAGATTCCTTCATGTGTAAAGATTCAAAATCACCTTGCAATGATTGGAGTCAAATCTTTTTTACCTTATCAATTCCTTGAAAGGAACTTTGCAAAATCTCCCATGCTTCTTTTGAAGTGGTTGCATCGGCCACCTTCGTAAACATTGATTCATCTAGACATTGATGGATGAGGGTGAGAGCTTGTTGATCCTTCTTCTTGATCTTTGCCAAAACATCCTTCTCATTTTGAGACAAATCGGCTTCACTTTAAGGTTGCATAAAACCTTTCTCTGCAATCTCCCAAGCATCTTGTGAGCCAAGCATGGCTTTCATGTGAAGACGCCATGTTTCATAATTTTCTTTTGTGAGGCGATGGAATTGAAATGAATACACTCCATCATTGTTTGCCATTTCTCAAAGAACTTGACTTTGATACCACTTTGTTAAGAAGTGAGGAGGTTTAGAGAGGAGATAATTGTTTAGAAGAAGAGGTTGTATTTTACATGATTTTAGTTCAAGTACAAAGAGGTATTTATAGGTACAAAAATGAGTCTTCATATATGAACCCAAATAAATAAATCATACATGAACTTAAAAACATACATGGACCAATATTTAATTATGTAACTAATACATGAATTTATCTGTGTATCTAGACTTTAAATATTCATGTATTTAGATCAACTTTCAAATTACTCTTCAACAGTGTCTCCTCACACAAGTTAGTTTGTCCCATATTGATTGTTCCGTAAGGTCTTTTTGCTTGCAATTTGGTTTACATTCTGGGGCTTGAATGCCTTGTGTACTAGTTTAGCACTAAACTGATTTGGAGTTGGCAACATAGGCATGAAATACCTTAATGTTTCACTCCTTTTTATCCTTTGACAATGCCATCTTCCACATTGCAGAAACTGGGAACTCACTGCCCCATGGACTGGGGCCAAGGTGAAAGTGCCTACTAAGTTTGTTATTGGCGATCAGGACCTTACCTATAATTTTCTGAATGCCAAGGATTATATTCATAAGGGTGGGTTCAATAGAGACGTTCCACTCTTGCAGGATGTGGTTATATTAGAAGGGGTAGCCCATTTCCTGAATGAAGAGAAGCCGGATGAGGTCAGTAAGCATATCTATGATTTCCTTGAGAAGTTCTAATCTACTTCTTTAAATCTCCCAAGCATCACCATAGGCATGTTTATGTTGGATGTAATATATACTTGGAGTTGGAGCGAGTTCATCTCATGTTATCTCCACCTGTATCGTTTTGGCTCCATGCTGCGTTTGTCGACAGAATAATTACATCCAAAATTCTGCTACTACTGCTGTGTATAACATACATACATAGTCATCCAGGTTCTAAAATCCGTATGACTAAACTTCCATGTGTTCCTATCTTTGATTGGATTATCCTATTAAGCCTTTAACCCAAGGAAAGGTCATCTTTAGCTTGGTTTGTCAATCTTGAACGAAGACGGAAAAGCTTAACCACACTTTGACCAGTCATGTTACATAATACAGGCCAATAACACAAAACTTCGACTATAATTTCTCGCAATTTCTTGAAGGCTTGACATTCCATTTCACCTTTCAGATACTAAAACTCCAAAAAAGTATTCATGACAATGTTATTATGTTCCCGAGCTAGAAGATAAAGATAGAATCTCTGTCAAAGTTAACAAAAAAAATGTGACGGATAACTATGACCTGCGTTTACATTACTTTCGAGTGCACTCAACTACTTTCTTTCTACGTTTCTCAACATTAAAATTAACATCAATAAGATGCCCGCAGTTACTTTTTGTTCTGGCGTAATAGCCCCAGCACCTTGTGCTGTGCCTGCACGAACAGATAAGGAAACAGTTGACTTCTGAGGTTAAACAGAGCATCTTCGGATAGCCCATGGGATACAACACAAGGGCTAAACCTTTAATCCTTTTCGTTTCACTTTTCCTTAAACCAAACCCAGGATCAACTTTAAAATTAAATAGAAGCAGCACAATGGTACATGCACTTGCAGACGTTGCAGGTAAAATAATTTGATCCCCGGCGGAAATGACGAAATATGATAAACGCAAAATGTAGTTCTAAGAACAATCATACTGCATTTATTTCTATGAACCAATAGAAAGGATGATGAATGCAAATCAGGAACCTGCGTCAGTTGCCAACTAAAAGCATTTAAATTCCTTTCTCGACAATTATCCTATTAACCTATAACTTTGAGAGTAATGTTACGATCATATTTCAACTGAAATAGGAAAAGTCAAGAGTATCATAATTGAACCTATGTGGGTGATGAGATATGGAATCTTGAAAATTGTGTCCTTGGTAAGCCTTTTGCCGTATTTCTCCATCTACCTGCATTGTGTTCCCATTCACAACGGATAACTCAATTTGACAACGGTTAACTTTGGGAACAGCAAAACGTGAGTATGAGGCCTTCAACCATAGTTCCAAGTTGGGCCGATCAGGGACCTTGGACTTAGAAAGCTGCAATATGTTTTCGTAGAGCGGAAGGTTAGGTGTAAAACGAAATTAATATATAATTGGATATTTTAAAGGAGAAATAGAAGGGCTTTTCAAAATAATTTAGAGTTCATTTGATTCCACCTTTATTGTTCTGTTGAAATTTTTTGTTTTTTAATTAAAAATAAATAAACTTGTTTGGATGAGATTTTTAATGTAAAAATTGAAAACAAAACTTATTTGATTGAATTTCTAATATAAAAAATGAAAACAAAAAAAAGTTTAGTTTTATTATCCTGATTCTATGGACTTGGAAAGTTACAATATGTTTTTGTAGAGTGGAAGGTTAGATGCAAAACGAAATTAATATATACTTTAGTAATTTAAAGGTGAAATAGAAAGGCTTTTTTAAAAATAATTTAGAGATCATTTTGTTTCACCTTTGTTTTTCTGTCGTGATTTCTAATTTTAATTTTATGTTTTTAATTAAAAAACATAAACTTGTTTGGTTGAGATTTTTAATGTAAAAATTTTTAAAAAACCTATTTGGTTGAATTTATAATATAAAAATTGAAAACAATAAAATGATTAGTTTTATTATCCTGTTTCTATAGACTTGGAAAGCTACAATATGTTTTTGTTGAGTGGAAGTTTAGGTGCAAAGCGAAAGTAATATATAATTGAGTAATTTAAAGGAGAAATATAAGGGTTTTTAAAAATAATTTATAGATAATTTGGTTCCACCTTTGTTTTTCTATTGTGATTTTTAGTTTTAGTTTTATGTTTTTTAATTAAAAAATAAAAACGTATTTAGTTGAGATTTTTAATGTAAAAATTTAAAACAAAAATCTATTTGGTTGAATTTTTAATATAAAAACTAAAAACAAAAAAAAAGTTTAGTTTTATTATCCTGATTCTATGGACTTAGAAAGGTACAATTCGTTTTTGTAGAGTGGAAGGTTTGGTGCAAAACAAAATTAATATATAATTGAGTAATTTAAAGGAGAAATGGAAGGACTTTTTTTTTTATAATTTAGAGATCATTTAGTTCCAACTATGTTTTTCTATTGTGATTTTTAGTTTTAGTTATATACTCCCTCCTATTCAAAATGAAAGTCGTTTTAGAGGGATGCACACTTATTAAGAAAGGTAATGAAATGTTTAATATACCCTTATTAATGGTTATTAAAGGTTGATAAGAGAATGACTTGTCTGCACAAAAGTTGCACACCTATCCAGCTTTTAGAGTTTCGATGTTTTCAACTTTTAGAGTTTCAATGTTTTCAACTTTTAATTAAAAAGAACATTTATCGGTTTTGTGTTGTCTTCATTTCTACCGTATATATGGGCGTCTCTTCATTTCCACCATTCATGTCTATTCATTTTTTTAAGTAGATTTGTCAACAGAGATTACTCAGTATCTCATACAACAACCGGTCAGTTCCATGTCTATTCGTTTTAACATATTGATCTCAACATTGTTTGAAATTTTTAAAATTAATTAATTTAAATTTGGAGCCAAACACAGTAACATATGAAAATTTTAAAGCCTAAAAATTTACATAATGTTTAAAAATTTTGTAAAGGAACCAAAACCAAAAACTCCAGTGGCTCTCTCTCTCTATATATATAAGGAACTTTAAAAACAACAGCATATGTATTCATGGCTTTCAATTTAGAAAAACAAAATATTGATTTAGAAAAACAAAATATTGATTTGAATATTAAAGTAACGTGCAACGAGAGAGAAATTTCAATTGATTTGAATATTGCTTCGGTAAGTTATGAAAATCCTATTGAAGCCGTAATGTTGACGTTATTAAATCCGTTAACCACACCCACTATGATGTTTGATTTAAATTTAGAACCCGATCAAGAGTTCGAGCCACCGTTAACAGATGTAGATTCCGATAGTGTGTGTATGGAAGATGGATCAATCTTATCTCACAATTTAGGTTATTTTTAAACACAGATAATCTTCAGTTTTATT
>JAOSBP010000009.1:16875559-16885617 GCA_027563825.1 Erythroxylum mucronatum
GTTTCCTATTTGTGGTCGCTATGTGTTAGGTTTTGGGTCCTCTATGCTTTGTGGGTCCGAATGTTGGGCCTCGGAGATGGGGTCCAACAATTAGGATCTTACATGGGCGTTTTATTCATAAATGCAGGCAACTACATCAAAATCATGTACTAAAAATAATTACAACTCTATTAATTTACCTTATAAATTTTCAGGTACTAATCATCATGAACACCCATATACCTTGTCTTCATCTTTTCCCAATTTTTTTGTTGATATGGTGAGTTTAGGGACCTTAGGTTGATGATTTAGTGTTTAGTAAGTGATTTAGGGGTTAAAACTAAAGAAAATTGGCTTGAAAAATGTAAGAAATGAAAGAAAAATGAAGAAGAAAGGAGAAATGGTTGTTCTCGGCACTCTTTAGTGAAGAAGAGAGGGTAGGTGACCAAGAAAATGACAAAAATTGTCATGTGGTCCCTTATTAAAAGTTTTCCAATTCTTTTTTTAGATAAACTTTATCTATTAATTCTTTTGCTCAATAAAAAAATACCCGTAAGAAAAATATCAACCTCACATAATGACCTTAATTAATATCATTTATTTTCGTTAATAGTTTCAGTTTTGATTTTTACCCTTTCTCAGATCAAACTTTAACCACTGGTCAACTCTTGATTAAACCCTCAAAACGAAATCATTTTGAGCTCTAATTTGATCCTCAGGCTATCCTTGAATAATACTATCCGATGCCAAATAAAATAAAATGCAGTTTAGGTCCCGGATGTTATTATTCACCTCATGATACACTATTCATGACCCAAAAAGTTCTATTTATAAAATCATGATTTTTTGGGCGTTACACTAAGATTAGTTATTATATCTTAACTAAAAAATCAATATAACAAAGCAATTAAATTTTTAGGAATTAAGAATAATTATTATAAATAGAAAATATTTTAATTTTTATTTTTAAAATCTGAAAGTAGGTCTGACTATGCTATGTAGTGCACATGTGATAGTAGAATCCGCTTTAAGATTATAAAAAATAAAAAAAATATATTATATCAATATTGAAGTGGCATTTAACTAACGAAAAGTTAACTTTATCAAAATTTCCTTCTATTTATGGTCTATTTTGTATATTCAGGAAATGTTAAGGTCCAATTTATATGTTAATAAACATGTTAAGGTTCGAAATGTACTTTTTTCTAAGATTTGATCCCATAAAGATTTTTTTAAAATACAGTTTAGTTTGCAATGAGAGAAAACATATTTCTCTATTACAACTTAACATAAAGTTTAAAGAAATTAAAAACGACAAATAAAACATGGTATATTATTGATCATTTATGTATTATTATTATTATTATTATTATTATTACACTCTATTTTCTCATTTATGTTACTAGAATTATTAAATATGCATGATTGTATTAGATGAAGTTTAGTAAAGAAAATGATAAGAATGTATGTGAAACGCTCTAAAAACGCTAAAGTGAAACGCTACAGTGTACTCGTAAGGGAATCCTCAGGATCATTCGCGATGACCTCCTAATCGGCAACATCAGCGTCGTCCCTGTGGAATGCATCATCAACGCTGCTATAGACATCGTCTTCGGCGTCCTGCATATCAAGAGCTTCGCTTGTCTTCCAGGGGAGATCTGGGCAGCTGATTCTGGATCTACCGTCGGGAACCTGCATCTGGCGGTCCTGCTGACGGGAACTGCAACCTAGTCTCCTACGACCGCGACATCGACTTCGAAGCCTTCGGCTTCCTCCTTCCGGCCTTTGTCAACACTCCGGTGGCCTTCATATTCACTTCTTTGATTAATCACCAATCGGGAAGCGTCATAGAAGAAGCAGTCGGAGGCTAGACGGTGGTAACTTGAGACGTCAATAGAAGCTCCCCTCTTACAGATTTCCTCTCTCTTTGTTACAAATTTTGGTTTATACTTCTGATACAGCATAACATTTTCTATAACCAAAAAACAAAAAATCGATTTCTGAAGACACCTAATTAAAGCTAACCGTAGATGGCCAGTCCTCTAGGGACCCTTCTTTGCAGGTCATGGAAGAAGATAGAGCAATTAAGAAGGTTAAACACCGAGACCCAGGTGTTGCTTCTCATGGCTACAGAGATTGCTTGATGGCTGGGGCTATGTTAGAGTCGACCATGGAGGATGTTATGGCAGCTAAGAAGATCACAGTGGGGGAGGGTGATGTCCTGATTGATAAAACCGGTAACATTCCTAAGGTTACTCTCTCCATGGCCCTCACTAACAAGATTAATAGAAATTTGGACAATGCTGTGATTGTTCGTTTGGGAGGGACATTGGCTACAAGTTGCTCTGTTCTAGGCTTGGTGCAATTTGGAACTTAGGTGAGGCTAAAACTCTTGATGTTGGTAAGGGTTTTTTCTGATCCAATTCAATAACGAGAAGGATTACAATCATGTTATTCTAGGAGGTCCCTGGGTTATTATGGGTAGGTATCTACTTGTCTAGCCTTGGACTCCTAATTTCAGAGTGAAGAACCCTTATATAGGGAAGACGATAGTCTGGATTCGTCTTCCAGAACTCCCTTTGCAGTATTATCCTGAAGATGTGATCAAAGCCATTTCAACAGTGGTAGGTCCTGTTCTTAAAATTGATTTCAATACAAGTGATTTTGAAAGAGCTAGGTTTGCAAGGGTGGCAGTCTCAGTTGATCTTATAGAACCTCTTGTATTGAAGTTTGAGATTGATGGTGAAGTTCAATTAGTTAAATATGAAAACCTTCCTGAAGTTTGTTTCTCTTGTGATCAATATGGTCATTTCGATACTCACTGCCCCTTTAAGGAATTGCCAGATAATGAGAACATTTCTTAGGCGATGAACTCAAAGGCAAGGAAAGATGATTTCGGTCCATGGATGGTGGTTGAGAAGCGGAAGAGGAAACCAAGTTTTCAGGGCAAAAATCATGGGTTCAAGGATCAAGATGAGAATCAAGGATCTAGATATTCAGTTTTAGCGGAAAAGGATGTCGAGATTCTAGGAGGTAACGAGGAATCTGTTAAGGGTATTCCTAGAAACACTGCTCCGGTGCATGATTCTTCCCGAGAAGGGCCTGCTATTCTCGCACGTGGGCCAAGGGGTTCATCGAACAGAGGAAGAAGTTTGGGCCGTAAGTATGGAAGTAATAGAGACTCATCTTACTCCTCTCACGAAGAAAATGTCGGACCATCCACTAAAGAGAGAATCACTAAGCCCACTTTAGAAGAATTCTTTGATTTCAAAAATAGGAATGCCTTGGACAAAGACATTGTTAACCTTCCTTCTACTTTGAACAAGAAAAATCATTCTGTTGTGGGCACGGCTGACTCCACGTCGTCTAAAGTGTTGGGATCTAAGCCTGGCACTACCAAGGAAGTTGTTGCTATGTCTACCGATTTGGGCGTTGTCCTTACTGATGATACTTTGGGTGAACAGCTTCTAGGTAGACCACCGAATGATTCCATGATTGTTGATGCTCCCATTTTGGAAGCAAATACTGAAACTCGAACTAACAATAAATTTTCTTTAGACGAGGATATTGAGGAATTTATGCCTTGTGAGAATGATGATGTGGATCCTTATTTGTGGGATTAACGAGGTATCCTTTCTATCTTCTCTTCTTTTTAATGACTATTTTATCTTGGAATTGTCAAGGGGCGGTTAAGCCTCAATTTGTGAGAACTCTGAAGTGTTTCATTAGGAAACATAATCTTCATGTTGTTATTATTCTTGAGTCGAGAATCAGTGGACTTAAAGCTGATAGATGGATTAGTAGAATTGGTCTCCCCTTTTCTCATCGGGTTGAAGCAACGGACTTTTCTGGGAGTATCTAGATTCTTTGGGATGATTTTTACGAAATTGAGATGGTGATCAGTAATCAACAATTTGTTCTCATCTCGGTAGAACAATAAGTTTCTATTTTTTCTATCTGCTGTTTATGGGCATCCTACTCCATTTTGTCGGGCTAAGTTATGGGAGTCTCTTCTTCATCTCAATACTACTATGTCCTTCCCTTGGGTTCTGATTGGTGATTTCAACGCCATTTTTTATTCTCATGAGAAGAAAGGGGGGTCTCCTAATCGAACCGGGGTATGCCGGCAGTTCTCTAATTGGTTTCAAGACACTAATATGATTGATTTGGGATACAAAGGTTCGGATTACACTTGGCGAAGAGGTTTTATTTGGGAGAGACTGGATAGAGGCATTTGTAATGCTCACTAGAGGTTGGCATTTTCGGAAGCTACTGTGACCCACCTCCCTAGTATTCACTCTGACCATTGTCCCTTACTTTTGCAAACTTGCAGTTTTTCTCCTTCTTTAGCAAACAGACCTTTCCGGTTTGTTGCGGCTTGCTTAACTTATGCTGATTTTAGTGAATTTGTGAAGAATAGTTGGGAGTCCCATTCTCAGTTGTCTTCTTCTCTCTCAAAATTGGCCGATAATCTGAAGGTCTGGAATTCTAAAGTGTTTGGGAATGTTTTCATAATTAAGAACCAGTTGTTATATAGGATTGCTCATGTGGAGCGTAAGCTAGATTCACGCCCATCGATTGATCTGATGAATACTTATAATCAGCTTAAAGTTGACCTGGATATCATTCTTCATAGAGAGGAGTTCCTTTGGATGCAAAAGTCTCACAGTGATTGGATTAAATGGGGAGATCGCAACACTACCTTCTTTCATATGAAAACTGTTAAAAGGAGGAAGCGGAATCGGATTGAATTGCTTAAGGATGAGGAGGGAAACTGGGTGAGTGACCAGGAGACTCTTCAGAACATTGCTTTACAGTTCTTTAGTAGGTTGTATAGGGATGATGCAACACTCCAGCCGTCTTATCCTATTAGAGGAAGTTTCCCTGCTTGTGACCCTATTACAGTGGACTTTCTTAACCAACCTATTGGTGATGAGGATATTAGAAGAGCCCTTTTCGATATAAAGCTTTGGAAAGTACCAGGTATTGATGGGTATCAAGCGGGTTTTTATCAGTCCCAATGGCATATTGTAGGCAGGGATGTGTGCAATGAAGTCAAAAATATCTTTGCCGGAGGAGATATTGATTTTAATATTAATAAGACCTTGTTATGTCTTATTCCTAAAGTAGAGGTTCCTAAGCAAATTGATTAGTTCAGGCCAATTGCTCTCTGCACAGTAATTTATAAATTAATCACTAAAACCATTGCTCATAAAATCAAGATGATCATGCCTCAAGGGATTGGGTCAGCTCAAACTAGCTTCGTTCCAGGAAGACACATTACTGATAATATTGTGGTTGCTCAGGAATTCATTCACTCTATGAGAACCATAAGTTCGAAAAGGGGTTGTATGGCAATAAAAGTTAATCTTGAAAAGGCGTATGATAGAATTCGATGGAAATTTCTACTGGATACCCTTCATGAGGTAGGAATACCTTAGGCCCTTATCAGTACTATCATGAAGTGTGCTTCTGGTAGCTCTATGCAACTTCTATGGAATGGTAGCATCACAGATCACATCCTGCTGACTCGAGGTCTACGCCAAGGGTGCCCCCTATCTCCTTACCTCTTTGTGTTATGCCTGGAAAGACTATCCCATGGCATTTGTATATCTGTTGATGAAGGGAATTGGAAACCTATCAAGGTTAGCCGAGATGGTCCTTTGCTTACTCATCTTTTCTTTGCGAATGACTTTATCCTTTTTGCTAAAGCTGATAATACTCAGGTTGATATTGTTAAAGGGGTCCTCCAAGACTTCTGTGCTTGTTCAGGTCAACGAGTCAACTTTAAAAAAACTCGGGTCTTTTTCTCAAAAAATGTTCCTGCGTCTACGAGAAGATCATTAATGTCTACGTTGGAGTTTCAGGAAACTAAGGACTTTGGGAAATACCTAGGAGCCCCTCTCCTCCATTCTCGGGTCACTAAGAAGAGCTATGGGTATATCCTTGATAAAATGAACGCAAAAATTTTGAGCTAGACTTCCAGTCGTCTTTCCCTTGCAGGTCGTGTTACTTTGGCAAATTTATCTTTGTTTTCAATGCCATCCTTTGCCATGCAAACTTTTAAGATCCCTGTTACTATTTGTGTTAAGATGGAAAAAATCAGCAGGAGTTTCATATGGACAAAGGAAGATGACAAAAGGAATCTGGCTCTAGTTGCTTAGGATAAAGTGCAGCATTCTAAAGGAGCTGGAGGTTTGGGTTTGAGGAATCTTTGCCTAGTTAACAAAGCCTATGCTATGAAAGTTGGATGGCATATGTTGACAGACTCTAATAGTCTACGGACTAAGGTGCTTCGTTCCAAATACAAATTCAACATTGATGTCCCAAATAATATTGTTGATCCTGCTTCTTATACTCCTCTATGGCGTTTGGTGACTGAAATTGGGATGCTGTGATTTCTAACGCCTTCTAGGCCTTAGGTGATGGGAGCATGGTCAAATTTTAGAAACATAGATGGCTGCCGGGTGTCTCAGAGCCTTTGCTGCATGCAGCTAGTGGACCTATTCCGGATAATATGATTGATAAAAATGTCTCTTTTTTTGTTACTGATGATGGAGATTGGAGATGGGAGTATTTTTCTCAGTTGCTGTCCACTTCAATATGCTCTTTTATTGCTGCTACACTGGTACCCTCCGATGCTTGTGGTAAGGACTCACTTTTTTGGGGTATGTCTTCTTCAGGAGAGTTTATTTTGAGGTATGCGTATGATTTTCTTTCTGAAAATTATATTCCTTCTCATAATTTTCCTTGGAAGCTGATTTGGAAGTGGCCAGGCCCTCAAAAAATTAGAATGTTTTTTTGGCTAGCCCTAAACAATGGAGTATTAACCAACGATGAAAGAAAACGACAATGCTTAAGTGACTCTGGAAGTTGTGATATTTGCAACGACGAGCCTGAAACCCTTCTACACATTCTCCGGGATTGTCATGTTGCTGTTCAATTCTGGCATCTCTTTACTGATTTTAATAATTTGAGCTCCTTCTGGAATGTTAATATGGAAGATTGATTGTTATTGAACATGAAAAGCTCTCATCTCTCTCATGACCATCTTAGTTGGCCTACTATCTTCGGCTTAGGCTGCTGGAACCTTTGGAAGCGAAGGAATGACAGAGTTTTTAATTTTGGTGTTTCTTCCATTTTTAAGACCTTGCAGAGTACTATTTCTAAAGCTAAATTGATTCAGGATACCTTCAACAAGTTGCCTTCGGAGAATAATAGTCATTCGGGTTCAAGGTTAATCTTTTGGAAATGTCTGCATTCCCCTTTTATGAAGCTCAACACTGATGCTTCTTTGGCTGCCTCCACGGGGATTGCTGCAAGTGGAGGTTTGATTCGGGTTCATAATGGTCGCTGAAAATATGGGTTTGTTTTCAAGAGGGGTCGTTGTTCAATACTTCGTTCTGAGCTGTGGGCTCTTTATTATGGTATTCAACTCACTCATAAACTTGCTTATTTGGATGTGCTTATTGAATGTGATAATGAGATTGCTGTCAAGATGTTGACCGGTGGTGTTCAAGTAAATTCAGGTTGTTTGCCTCTCGTTGCCAGAATTCTAGACTTACTGAAACGATTTCATAATGTGAAACTCATTCACATTTACAGAGAAGGGAACTTTGCAGCTGACTCCCTTTCTCACCTTGCTTTTGATTTTCCTCCTAGATTTCATGTTTTGGGGCAAGTCCCCCTAGTGGTAGTAGATGGCTTGATCATGATTTAATAGGGGTCTCCTATACTAGGTAGTTTTCTGTCTTTGTGAGCTTTGCTCACTTTTATCATACCAAAAAAAAAGAAAATGATACTTTAGCGATGTGAAATGAATTCTTATTGAACTTGTAATGACAAAGCCTAATAAATTTTGTTGGATCCCGAACTTTTCGTGAAAGATTAAAACTATTGAATGAGAAATTTTGGTGGTTAGTCACGAGATAAGAACAAATGAATGAAGAATTTTTGAAACAAGAAATGATAGACAAGAGTAAAGTAGGGAATGAGAAATGTAGATAGATTCATGATTTGCTATAGTGTTTTTGGTGGATAAGAGATTTTTGAAATAGAAAGAAGTAAGGTGAAAGTTAGCAGTAAAATGAAAGCAATATTTGTGTAGTATATTGATGAAGAATAGGTACATATGTGTATATTCTGTTATTCGTGTTCATGATTATTCATGGATTTTGATTTCCTTATAGAGGGCATTGATCTGAAATGAAGTTAAGAATGAAGAGTGTATAGAGTAGAAAAAGGTGATCTTGGTATGAGTTACGTTAAGGAGAGATTTGGAAACAAATTTGGTAATGATCTGGAAAATATTCACTGCGTATGCTTCAGTCTTTTAGCCACAACATTTTCTCTAGTTGTCCAAACGAGATGATTCTTGATTTGGATTAAACTAGAAACATATGACTACATTTCATACGAAGACATCGAATTTCAATTCTGTCTTTAAGAGTCTCAAAATTTTTCATGAAGTTAAGAATTGAGTGCAGTACGTTGGTGTATGAATGGAAAAACTCATCTTCGAACATTAGGGGCAAATTTGGGATTGATATAAATAGATCTGAGTAATGTTGCCTTCTGTAAAGTTGTAGATCTTTCTTTTATCTTTCAAACGGTATATAGCATGAAAATTTTAGACATTTGAGCTGAAAGTTATGACCTTTATAAGTGGAGACGTTCTGGAGAGCAAAGTAAGACGAAGTTACTGTTCATTCCTTCCGTCTCAGTATGACGTCATCATCGTCTTAGTATGACGTCATCATCGTCTTAGTATGACGTCAACATCATCTCAATTTTGCTTTCATCTCAGTATGATGTCATCATCGTCTTAGTATGACGTCAGTATCGTCTCAATTACCGTTCATTTCTATCGTCTCAATTACTGTTCATTCCTATTGTCTCAGTTACTGTTCATCGTCTCAGTTACTATTTATCGTCTTCTTTTGTTCCATTTTCTACCCCTCAAACGATAGAATTTGTCTTCGAGGTCTCATAAGAGTTGTAGCTCTTGAAGTCTTCTTTTCAACTATCTAAAGAACACCTTAATCCGATATATGTAGGGAAAGTTATGGCAATTTTTCCAACCTTACGTCTCAAAATAACGTCATACATTCTGTTCTATTTTTGGCCTCTCAGATGAAATAATTTATCTTCGAGGTCTTCATAAAAGTTGTAGCTCTTGAAGCTTCTTTCCAACCATATAAAGAATACCTTAATCCGATATCTGTAGGGAAAGTTATGACAATTTTTCCAACCTTATATCGTCTAATGATGTCACTTCCGTCTCAAAATGACGTTATATCTTCTGTTTTATTTTTGACCTCCCAGATGAAAGAATTTGTCATTGAGTCTTCATAAGAGTTGTAGACCTTGAAGTCTTCTTTCCAACCATATAAAAGCACCTTAATCTGATATCTTTAGGGAAAGTTATGGTAATTTTCTCAACCTTGTATCGTCTGATGATATCACTTCCATCTCAAAATGACATCATATCTTCTATTCTATTTTTGACCCCTCAGATGAAACAATTTGTCTTTGAGGTCTTCATAAGAGTTGTAGCTCTTGAAGTCTTCTTTCCAATCATATAAAGAACACCTTAATCCGATATTTGTAGGAAAAGTTACGATAATTTTCCTAACCTTGTATCGTCTGATGACGTCACTTCCGTCTCAAAATGACGTCATATTGTCTGTTCCATTTTTCTGCCCTCCAGACGATAGAATTGCTCTTTGGGGTCTCATGAGAGTTGTAGATTATAAAGTCCTCTTTCAAGCCAGTCAAAAAAGAAGTCAATCCAAAATCTGTAGCAAAAGTTATGGAAATTGCACCAAGATAGGTACAAATTGATTGATGGTATAAACATGTTCGATTCTTTCCGGTATAACTTCCTCATCCGACCCCCAAATGAAGTGATTCTTAAAGCAACAGATTCCTAACTTTTTGCACTGTCTCTCCATCAAAATTTGTATCTTTTGGAGTTATTTTAAGAAAGTTGCATTAGAGTAAGTGAGGGGTCGGCTGGGAGCGCATGCTTGGGGTATGATCACGTTTTAGCTCATTAAGTATATCTTGAGTTGTGAAAC
>JAOSBP010000009.1:16975324-16986024 GCA_027563825.1 Erythroxylum mucronatum
GTGTAGGAGCAACGAGAAAAAGAAGGCAGATGTAGCTAAATGAACAGAAAAGGACTAGTTAATACACTTGACACACAGAAAGTAAAAAAGTGATATCTAATCTATCTATATATGTATATATATGTGTGCTCCGGATTTTAATACTTCTACCTGTCTTTCTCTAAATCCACTTATCCCCTCTGATCACATAAACTTTGTTTTACTTAAACACAAAAGAATGATATATTATGACCTTACTTAAATTTGCATCTTTATTTTTATTTTATCATTTCCATGCACTTGTATGCAGTTTAACATTTAATATCACTGTTTCATGTTTATTTTTAACTATATTTAGCATTTAATACTTTGTATAAATTGTCATGATTGATGTCATTTATATGTGATTACATTTAGTGATGGAAGATTTGAACAATAAGAGCAATTCCAATGATCGTGTGGAAATAAATGAAAAAGATGGACTATAGAGTGATAGTATAGAGATGTATTTAATCTCCTTAATGGTTAGAGAAGTGAAGAAGGGAAATCAAACAACTACTACCTTTTTGAAATCTGGTTAGAAGAATATTAAGGCGGGACTTCAAACAAAATTCAATAAAGAGTATGTTGATATTCAATTGAAGAATAAGTATAATGTATTAAGGGCTAGATTGAAGAATTTCAAGAACTTGCTCAAAAAAATAGTAATCAACTACAAGTCCTTTACTAGTGAAGATAATGCTACAAATGAATGTTGGGAAAATCTATTTAAGTTAAAATATGTCTTTAGTTTTATTAATATATCATATGATATAATATTCATTCTTATGTTCCTTTGTCAACATTATAGGTGCATAAAATGGTTCACAGATTCAAGAAAAAAAAAGATGTAAGGAATTTTTGGACTTGTGTCATATTTTTGGAGATATTACTACAACTGGAGTGCATGCACATCTATAAACTAAATCTCCATCGAATAGTACAGAAGAGGAAAGTGAAAATGACGTTGATGAAGATTACTTATATAGTGAAAAACAAGATCAAGATAAAGGTTCTCCATCTAAAAGAAATAAATCTCCTAAGAATATGAAGGTAAAGAAGAGTCTAACATAATAATAGAATGTCTGAATTCCTTAGATGAATTGGGTGTTAACAGTATGCAATATGAAAAAACTGTAAAGGCTTTACATGATTTTCCACTTTGTAAGGATATTTTTATGAAGATGAAAGATTCCAAGAAGCTGGGTTAGATTATGTCGCTTTAGTTATATTTTCATGATATTGCATATCGAATTCTTATAGATTTGACACTTTTATATTAAGCACTATTCCATATTTTGAACATTTTAAATTTGTGCTTTGTATGAATATTTGACTTAATTTTAACTTTATATTTTGTATGAATATTTTTTCTATATTTTATTAAACCTTTTGATTGAAATTTCATTAATTATTTAATGTTGGCAATGTAGATACATGGATTTTTTATCAGATTTTGAATCAGATTCTAATGATGAATAGAAGAAGGTAATTACTATTTTTATAGCTGGGGGAGAGAACAATTTTTTTCATTTACAAAAGCAACCATGTAGAACTTCTACTCTACCAGGTCATGATTGGATATTAGAACTTTTAAATGGGAATCCTACAAGGATTTATGGAAACTTAAGAATGAGAAAGATAATCTTCTTTTTTTTTGATAAAATGTAAATAACATTTATCAAAGGGGGTATGTACAACAAAAATTGTTGGGGCATACCCCAAACGGTTGAGACCAACATCAATGGCCCCAACCTCCAAAGATTGTCCGAATACACCTAAATGAACAGACCAAATTCATCGTACAACAAAAATTGGGGCATACCCCATGCGGCCCATGGAGGCTAAGAAAGTACAAACTAATGCACTACAGGAAAGCCGAGCATGAACAACCTCTCCATGGATCCAGAAGTTAATCGTGGATGGCAAGTTGAACCAAATCGCATGGGTATAATCTGTAAAGGATTTTGTAAACCATGGTTTTGATCGTTGAAATTACACCTGCCATAGTATGGGTTGTATGGTCCATTATTACCTCATTACGAGTCTTCCAAATACAATAGACAGTGCACATGAATCCTAACCGGATGGCTTTACACCGAAGTAAGGCCCCTTTATGTTCCAGTCTTATCCAAACTGTTTGAGTGAAAGCGCAGTGAAAGAACAGATGGTCTACTGATTCCAGGCCAACACCACACAAAGCACAAGTGCGGTCCAAATCCAAAAAGAGCAGATTATCTTTGGTAGGCAGTCGGTTCCTTAAGCTAAGCCAAGCAATAACTGAAATCTTAGGGGGGATGTACCTTTGCCAAATGAAGGTCATCCAGGGCCGGTGTTGGTGTTTGCTCCGAAGTAGTTCATACAACTTTTGAGATGATAGAGTTCCATGCATGCTGTAACGTTGGAGCTCCAAAATTGCCCCCTGTATGCCTCCCATCTTAGTCACTACAGTATCACAGATTTGGATTAGTTTTTTTATGAGGACAGAATCTCTTGGGTGAGGAGACCATTCCCATATTGAAACCCCCCGCAAGTAAACTTCATTAACCCACTTCACCCAAAGGGATGTCGAGTCATCATGAATATTCGACAACGTTTTGCCTAGTAAGGCTGAATTCCAAATTCTACAATTTTTTAGCCCGAGCCCTCCTTCCGCCCGTGGTGTGCATATGTCATCCCAGGCGACTTTGAACTGCTTGCCGCCCCATAAAAATAGCCTGCAAAGAGAAGTAATTTTATCCAGAATCACAGCTGGAATAGGGAAAGCCTGAAGCCAAAATGATAAAACCCCCTGGATAATCGAATTAATTAGTTCACAGCGGCCAGCATATGATAGACTCTTCCCATTCCATGCATTAACATAGGCCTCCACAGCTTCCAATAGGATCAAAAATTGAGCGATAGAAATCTTCAAAGGAGCTAAGAGGAAACCCAAATACCGTACAGGAAATTCACCTATGGGAAAATAAAGTAATTGTAGTATAGCTGCTCTCTCCCACCCCCACACACCTCCCAAATATATGTTGGATTTTGTAGGATTAAGCTGTAGCCCCGACACCTCCCAGAATTCCTGCAAGCTGTCTAACAAAATCTGAATGTAGGGGAGGTCACCACGGGCAAATAACATCAAGTCATCCGCAAAGGCAAAGTGAGTAATGCCTAGATTTTTACACCGAGGATGAAAGTTGAAAGAAGAATGGGCAGTTCGTGTTTTCAAGCAGCAGGAAAAGTATTCAAGGCAAAGAAGAAAAAGCAAGGGGGACATAGGGTCACCTTGTCTTAAACCCCTCCGTCCTTGAAACATACCCTGCAAGGTTCCATTGATGGATAATGAGAAGGAGGATGTAGTCACACACTCCAGCACCCAGTTGCAAAATGTTGTCGGAAAGCCGAATCCGTGCAAGACTTCTGCTAAGAATTCCCAGGATACCGTGTCATAAGCCTTTGTGAGGTCAATTTTGAGCATACATCAGGGGGAGATTCTTTTTCGACAATATCCCCTAACAAGTTCCTGTGCTAAAAAGACATTGTCCAGCATGTGCGGACCCGGTATGAAAGCCGCTTGAGCAAGGTCGACAATGTGACTTACCACCGAAGTCAACCGGCATGTCAAAATTTTGGTGATAACCTTGTAGACAACATTTAAGCAAGCAATGGGTCTGAAATCAGTGACCTTTGGAGCGGTGCTGGTTTTGGGCAATAGGGTAAGGGCAGTATGATTGAGTTGGCGAAGCAATCTGCCAGTAGTAAAAAATTCCTGCACGACAGCTTGTACATCCTGGCCAACACTATCCCATTGATTTTTAAAAAATGCCGCTGTATATCCATCAGGGTCTGGTGCTTTGGCATCGCCTATAGCAAACATTGCCTATTTGATCTCAGTTGGGGAGATAGGGGAAACCAAGAGAACCTGCATGTCGGGGTCAAGCAGAGGGCCATTGTGGAGTATCTGGGGGTCGACTGCAATCCGAGGGGAGGTTTCGCCCAAGAGGGACTGGAAGTAGGTGAGGAGGCAATCAGAGACGTCCTTCAAGGAAGAAGTTTCCAAACCATCAGCTTTGATAATTCTTGGGATAGCATTTTGTCGGGCTCTTTTGCGGACTAAGGAGTGGAAGTAGGTTGTGCTACGGTCAGCCTCCATTAGGTGGTTGGACTTAGCTTTTTGTGAGAAGAAAGATCTTTCAGCATCCTGGAGGAAGTTTACTTGCTTCTGTTTATTATTTACCAACAACTGAAGTCCCTCATCGGTGGGTGAAGGAACGAAGGCCTGATAAGCTGTTTGGAACTACTCCTGAGCCAGTTTAACTCTCTGAGTAATGTGTCCGAATGCTTCCCTATTCAGGGTCTTCAAAGGGGCTTTCAAAGCCTTCAAATGGAGACATAGCTTGTATTGAGCAGTACCCTCCACAAAAGTATTCCAAGAGTCTGCCGCAATAGTCTGGAACTATGGATGAGCAAGCCACATATTGAAGAATTTGAAAGGTGAATGGCCAAGATTCTCCGGGGAATGAAATGTAGTGATGTTGGGGCAGTGGTCAGAGTCTGCTTGCATAGGGAGAAACACAGTGGAACAGAGAAGGTGTTGAGCGTCCCACGCTTGGTTGATCGTGGTACGGTCAAGTTTGGCCCACCAGATGTGTTTCTGCCAAGTAAATAAGTCGCCAGTATATAGAGCATCATCCAACCCAAGGGACAACCAAAATTCCTGCAAATCTTTTAGTTCATAAGCAGACGGAGTTCGACCTCCACGACGTTCAGAAGCCTTACAAACACAGTTAAAATCTCCCATAATCAGCCAAGGAGTGGAAAGAGGCACATTCAGCCCTATAAGTGACAGCCACAAATCTCGACGTTGAGTAACACTGTAAAGGCCATAAACACACGTTAGAGCGAATTCTGTTTTAGTAATGCGACAAGTAAGATGACAATGGATATATTGGTCACCCCGAACCAACACAGTGCACGTGTAGGTGGAAGGTTTCCAGGCTAGAAGCATACGTCCACCCTCAATAATGTCAAAATTATGAGCATAGTCCCATCCAGCAAATCGGGTCTGCATCATACGAACCAAACGAGGCATTTTAAGTTTGGTTTCCAACAAACAAACAAAACCGCATTTGTGCTGCCTAAGGAGAAGGCTAACACTATGTTGTCACGAGGGTGAGTTCAACCCCCAGACGTTCCAGCTAAGCAAACTCATGGTTTCAATGAAGAGGGGCCAGCCCCTCCTTCATTACGTGGATCTCCGTTTTGTTGAGTCCCCTGAGCAACATAAGCAAGTTTCTTAGCATTCTGTTCAGCTTGTTTTCTGGTAATAATGGTTCTGCCTCTCTGGTTGGTGAGAGCTGGATTGCGATGACCAACTGCACCCTTTGTCGACTGGCCATCACTCCTCGCAAGCATGGGCCGAGAGGTCACCTCCTCTAGCATGGGGTCTGGAGAACCAAGTGAGGCAGTATAGTGGGGAGCCATAATTTGATCTGGAGCATTAGCCGGTTCGTGCTAAAGGGCCAGGGGCTCCTTCGAATGCACCGCATTCGGAGGGGCAGGATTGCTCTCGGAAGGAGTCCCCGAAGTTGCCAGTGCAGGATCTGGAGTCTGGGTGATAGGGTCAACTGGTGTGTCCGAAGGAACCTTACCTTTGGTCTTACATCCAAAAGGATTATGATCGAACTGCTTACAGAAACAACAATAACTAGGAAAAGTCTCATAAACCACCATTTGAGTGTAACCTTGGCCACCCGGAATGCAGACTGCAAAATTGGTGATAGGCTTCTTTGACACATCCACTTCCACCAACATTCGTGCATAACCAATCCGGGACCTCATACTCGTAATCCAGTCGGTACAAACCGGTTTACCAATGCGGGAGCCAAGTTTTGACAAGCCCTTGGCATTCCACAAATCCAGTGGAACATTAGGAAGTTTAACCCAAATGGGAACTTCCATAAATTCTTGATAGTTAAATGCAAACCCTTTGGGAATCTGCTTCAGTAACAATGTCTTCCCAAACAGCTGATACGGACTGCCAGTTAACACAGAAGGTCGATCATTATCGGCCTCAAATTGGAAAACCAGCCAACCTTGGTCATGGGGGAGTAACTTGCATTTCACTTCCCATTTGGCGATCAGGCCCTCCACGGCTTTCATGCTAGGGAACCGGCCTGTAAAACAGCCCACCAAACAGTAACCCCAGTCATCGTCAAGGTGACTGAAGTCGTCCTCGTCCATGGTGACTACCTCATCCACATCTATATAGTCAAGTTGAATACCCTGCTTGAGGTCTCTATTATTACAAAAAAGGCTGGCAAAAGAAGGCTTAGTCGACAGCGGTTTGGTCGAAGAAGGCTTAGTCGGCGTTGCCTCAGCAACTGCTGGCTTAGGCAATGGGTCGGACATTTGGGAGGTATTAGCTAGGACCGAGCTACCGGAACTATCAGAAGAGGATGTAGCCTCACCGTCCGCTCCAGTTGCTTCACTCTCACTGGTCTCACATCCCTCCATCTGGTTATCATTGCCCTCATTGTCATCTCCAGATTCATCATTCTCTAAGGAGGCAATGTCGCCCCCCTGGGCAGTAGAAGAAATACTGGCCGAAGAGTTGGCCTTTGCCATAGCCACAAAATCGGTTTCCTTTGACGGGGAAACTAGACCCATAAGAACCTCTTCTGTAATGTCTCGCCCACGAGAGTGTGGTTTCTTCTTAGGCATGGTACGCGAGAAACAAACCTAGCCAGAGGGAGATCTAGCCTCAAGGCAGGAGGGCAGATCGACTCGGAATAGTCTAGTGATCACACAACAACACGCACACGGGGTCGCGCATGGCGCACCAGCGGCGCCCGGAACCGAGTGCCCAGTTGGTGCCCCAACAACGGCAAAGGCCGTGCGCACAAAGGCTCGCCAGCAGCATCCACAAGCAGTCGCACAAGAAGACTAGCGTAGAAGGGGAAGGATGAAAAAACAGAACTGCGGTCAGCACCAGCAATGTGAACGCAAGCTAGGAGAAAATCGCCTAGTGAGAGAAGCTCTCCAACGTTCACTATGTCTCATCACACTTGCTCGAAAGATCAATTTTGTAGTTATTGACTAGTAGATTGACGAATGAAAAGTTGACTGCTGGAAGGTTCACTATTAATGAAAGAATAGCAATGTTGATCAGTAGCTGTTTGACGAAGCGCAGGCAAAGTAGTGCTTCTTTTTTACAGCTCGACTTTCTCTAAGTCATCGTAAAAATTCTTGTTTTTTTTTATTTTCTGGCATTTTAGTATACTTTTCACTTCTCTTGGCATTTCTATCCATATTTGAATACAAACAACATTAACGTTCCTCATATATAAATTGATAATATATTTTTAAAATATTAAAATATCCGTAGTAACAATATTTGTGAAATATACATATATAAATATATATTATTGAATATATATTATTAACATTATTAAATGAGATATGCATAAAAATGTATATATTACATTAATAAATGTTAGCTATAATTTAAAAATGTCAAAATATAACATGAAAAAATGAAGCAATAATATCATCTTTATTGATGAATATAAGAGAATACATCTAACAAACCATAGATTTAATAAAGAGTTTATCATGAAGCACTAATATCTACTGTAGCTGTTAATAT
Source organism: Erythroxylum mucronatum (assembly GCA_027563825.1). Lineage (NCBI taxonomy): Eukaryota > Viridiplantae > Streptophyta > Magnoliopsida > Malpighiales > Erythroxylaceae > Erythroxylum > Erythroxylum mucronatum. The sequence goes on from JAOSBP010000009.1 coordinate 16,982,979, forward strand.
AACAAAAAGCATCTAACAAACCATACAATTAAAAAATAAGGTTAACCATACATTTAATAAATTAGTCAAAATTTTAAAAAGTTTGCATAATAATATGGGTTGAATATACCATAAAATAAATAAAGGATTAGGAGATATATAAAAAAGGTTAATAAAATTTTATATAATAAAACGTCAAGAACAAATACAACGGATTTTTATATAATAAAATTTTTGGAAAAATTAAACATACCTGAATAGTGCAAGAATGAAAAAGAAGAAAACCTAAAAATATTAAGGTTAAATGTGGTTATGAAAAACAATTTGAGAAAATGGAATATTGAAAAGATTAATTGCAGATATGATGTGACAGTTATGCAAATGAAAACTAATTATTTATCATGTATTTTGTACAGATATAATAAATGAAAAAAATAAAGAATTCTATTTAATGTTTAATAGGAAAAATCCATTATTAAATAAAGAAGATTGGATAGCATTAATATTATCATGCGTAGTTTACTTTGAACTTTTTATTGTCGAAATTTACGTAAAATAAAATTTTAATATATTATTTTGCATATTCGAGATATAAATAGATTAAGAAGTGTAAGAAATTATAGATATGTATCATAGATATGTACTTTGATTTCATATTAATAAAACAGGCACCGTCCCCCAGCAGGATCACGCTGGTTTCTCAAAAAAAAGAAGAAGAAGATATGTATCATAGATATGTATATTTGTAGTATTTTGTCATTCTAGTTATCCTCTCTGAGCATATGATAATATGGTTTGGTTTGTAAATTTATCTTTTATTTTGAAATTTAATCTTTTTCTTTTTTTAACAAACTTATTACAAAATTTTTTTATAATTAAAATATGAAATAATCTATGAAAATTTGGTTTGTCATATGGATCATTTATTTGCATAAGAATTTAGGTAAATTCATCATGAAAATAAATTTGTTAGGGAAAAAAAAGCTTAATGAAATAAATAATTTGTAATTAAGAATTTTATGAAAATAACAATAAAATTTAATAAATAAAACGCAACTTATTAGTCACAATCTTCTGCATGCATTTAAAGGGAATAACTCATAATTAATAATAATAATTAATTATTCTGATATATTGCAATCTTGAGTAACAATATATAATTAATAATTATAATGATTATAATTAATATTTAATTTAATTAAATCAATCTTAAAAGGGACGCTTATGACTTTTTAATATATAGATTAACAGTTAACAAATAAGATTAATAAACATTGTTAACTGTTAATCTATATATATAGGATGTCTGAAAGTTAATGCAATTAATTAATAATAATAATGTATAATTAATAACGATATAAATGTAACAGTAAAAATTGAATATAATAAGTCACAGGCGTGAATGCATAATATAATGTAAAGTGAATAATTAATATATAATAATAATAATAATAATAATAATAATAATAATTAATAATTAATAATATTGAGCATCGGTATGATCGTGCATGCATAATATAAAGTGAATAATTAATATATATCATCAACAATTAATAAATAATAATTAATAACTTTAATAATTATAATTAGTAATTAATATTATATAGAATTAGCCATAATAGTGTTTATTAATAATACTAGGAACCTTTAAAATATTTAATTAAAATAATAAAAAGAAAATAAATGTGGTCAAAATTAATTAGTTATTTATAAATATGTTATAAATAAATCAGTTATTTTTAGTAATAGTCTCTTCTTTGCTGAAATAGGGAATTCTGAGCTGTCTTCTTGTTTGCTGAAATAGGAAATCTGAGTTGTTTTAGTTTGAAGATGAAGAAACATGATCTTAGAAGCTAGGTTAGAGAAGTTATGTTAAACAGGAAAATATAAAGACGTTGTTTCATTCGTTAAGTAAAGAAATAATTATGATGTCACGTCTTTTAATTAGAAAACGACTAAGGTAATTATAAGTAAATATGGCAGTGAGTGATTGAGACTGACTGATATATTAATATTGCATTAATTTTTTTCAACTACTCAATAAATTCTTTTATCATTGTTTGTTTTTTTGACTATCGTTGTTAGTTATCATTGTTTGTTAAATTTCAATGACGTCAAAATTGTTATTTAATAGAATCGAATTAAATAAAGTAACATTGTACAATTATCCGAAATTGTATTTTAATAAGGTAATAATAATTTAATTTAAAATTAATTTTAAATTGATGAAAATAATGCAGTTATCACGGTTGTGATGTCCTTAAATGGCCATTCTCAAATTCTAGTCACGATCGTAACTCCTTCAATCACAACCATGAAGAATGTCCATTTAAGTCACGGTTGTGACAACTAAACCTTTAGTTGTGACTATAGGAGTCACAACCATGAGCATTCTTCACAGTTGTGACTGAAGGAGTCATGACTATGACACACCGTGACTTAAATGGCATTCTTAAATGATAATTACGGTTGTGACTCCTTTAGTCACAACCGTGAAACAAGGCTCTCAGTTTTTAATAATCGTATCTTAAAAAAAAGATAAATGAAATTTTAATATATATCAAATGAAACGAGTTTTTAATATATATTAAACATGATTTATCCTTATATCTACGAAATAATTATGTAATCATTTCAATAACGACGAAATTTGAACACCAAAATAAACATACCAAAAGAAACATTAATTAGTTTGATAATAATTTTAAACATGGTCAATTTTTTAACATAAATAACGTTGAGAGGAACATAATTTAAAAGTTGATATAATAAGTGAAGCAGTTTAAGAGACATTCACAATTAAGTATGATGTAACGTTTGCATTGCAATGGAAATCAAGATTTAACAGATTAATACGTTATAAATTCAAAAGTCGACCCAAATTGCAATAGTTATTATCATTTCCAATTAAGAATTTGAGACCATTAGAAATGATATTATACTTTGTTTGATTGATTAAGTAAAGAAATAATTATGATGTCACATTAATTAAAAATAATTAATTGATTAAGTAGTACATATTAATATTTGGTATATATGTTATTCATTGTCCTGCATTATTAATTAT
>JAOSBP010000009.1:16992920-17012584 GCA_027563825.1 Erythroxylum mucronatum
ATTTAAACTCAAAACACCATTTTAGGCCATAATTAATCATAAGCATCAATAACATATTTCACCTATCTTAAACTCATGTAACACTTTACATCCTTAAATTTTCTTTTTCTTTGCACATAAATAATTTACCCCAAATTTCTCATTTTATGACAATTTATACTTCAAAATTTCAAGAAAAGTTCGGGGTCCAACAATAAGAGTAAGATGGGCTAGAATGGGAGTGGAAATGCAAAGAATATAAGTTAAAAATGGTGTAGGAATCATGAAATAAGGAAAGGGGGAGTGCAAAAAATGTAACAAAGGTTGAAGATGATGAATAGTAGTGAAAATTTTCTTGTTTGGTGTTAGGGAGTAATTTTCTAATTTTGATCTGTGGTGGATGATTTCTGAACTAGATTAAGATGATGAATAGTAGTGAAAATTTTCTGGTTTGGTGTTAGGGAGTAATTTTCCAATTTTGATCTGTGGTGGATGATTTCTGAACTAGATTAGGAATTAAATGAAGTGTAAGAGTAAATAAAAAGGAGGTAGTTGCATGTATGGGTTATGAACTAGAGCATTTCATTGAACAACCCTAAGTCTTTTCGATATAACTTTTTCATCCAAACTCCAAATGACTTGAAACTTAGATCAATGAATTCTTAAGACATTTTTCTCTCTCCATAAAAATTTAGAACTATCTGAATTAAATTGAAAGTGATTGATAGGATGAAAGCGTGGAAGTCTGTTAGAATGTTATGAACTGGAAAATTTTCATGAACATGCTTCGGTATTCTGATTATAACTTGACCTGTAGATTTCCAAATAAGTTGATTATTAGTTCAGATTAAAATAGAGACATAATTCTACGAATTTCTTGAAGAAGTCTAATTTTAATTCTGTCTCTACGACTTTCAAAATTGGCATGAAACTGAGTCTTAGCTTAAGCTATAGCATTACCAAGGATAGAAATCATGTCCTGTGGTTATTGAATAAACTGTATTGATTTGGGCCGAATTAGACTGAGGTTTCTTCAGGAAAGTTGTAGCTTATTCTCTTAGCTTTAAATTGGTATAAATTTTATAATTTTTAGATATCTGAGCTAAAAGATATGAGTTATAAAATTAGAAGGTATGATTATGTACTAGCCAAAAGTTCAAATATACACAGTCTGTGATATTGTGAGCATAACTCATAAAATACTTAATCAAATTGGACGGTCAATTCTAACCTAATTGGTCATCTGCTATGATTAGATAAGGATAAAAAAGAATACAGTAATGCATTATTATCGTTAACGTTGACCTCATTAATTGGGACATATGACAGTACTTTAAGATGATTCCTTTATATGGATCCGAGGAACCAAATAATCTTGATTCAGATAAGAGTAACACATCCCAATACTTCATATTAACCAATTGGCTTGCGACCGTCAGGACTGCGCAAAACTGGGAAAAGAACGTATGGTGCTCGTTTTTCAAGTGTTTCTAGGCCATTTCGTACCCATATGTACCTTTGACTCTTGGAGGAAGATATGACTCACTAGCATTTCACACGTATAAAGATTCAGAATCCTGCTTTCAGGGTATCCGAAGCAGTATGAACATGGGAAATATGACTCTAGGTTTTGTCATTGTAAAATGGTCAGTTGAAATAAACGTTATATTAATATTGTTTTGAACTTGGATTTCTCTGTCACTAAAGAAGCAGGATCCGAAGAAACATTGCCGTTTATAGTAAACCAATTTCCACACTAGCAAGTACTCAAGGAACCGCAAATTTATCCGAAACAATTCATTATTAAAGTGATATCCAAACATCGATATATACTATTCTTAATTATAATTCATGGTTCTCTATATAATAGGGTAAAAAGATATTTAATGTGATCCATTTCTTCTAATGCATAGGCAAATCTTTTTGATATGCTTCTGCATCAAATGCGTTGTAAAATGCTTTGTCTGCTGAAACACACACAAATATGTCTACTAAGCATCATATGTGTAAGGAATTCAAGATCATTAAGAATCGAACCACGTTGTTAAGTGGAACCAGGGTTGCTTGTCCCAAACAGAATAATTAAAATGGCTGTTCCATCAGCATGGCCGGATAGCAGCGAAAGAGAGATCAATAGGCCCACTAGACATCAAGATCGATATAGTTGGACCTCTAGAAGAATGCAACATACGTACAAGATCGCGTTGTCGCCTTGGAAGAAGAAGCCCGGTTCTGTGTTTAGTCTCTGCCTCAGTTGAATGATCAAGCCCCATGTTGTGTCGTCTGACATGGGGTTAGCAAACAGGCCCGTGTCGGATTTTATCAATAAATAACGACCATTAAATGGACAACATTAACATGTCTCGATACACAATAACAATACATTTAATAATGCAATTAACCAAATGATATTCCAGAAATTTGAAGTAAGTATATACAATCAAATTAGAAGAATACCTCTTAAAAATGGTGAAAATTGATTAGAAGCTATCGTCTCCCAATAAATTGTTGTAAGAAAAGAACAAATTTAATGGAAAGAAAACTATGATTGTTTGATTCCGATTCTTCGTCGCCTTCCACGAATTATCACAACACCTACAATCTTAGCAATAAGTAAGAATACATCAATTAGGTTAAATGTCATTTTATAGTAGGCATAAGCCCAATAAGTAGGCTTGGAAAAATATTAAAGAATGGACCTAAGCGCCTATAGTATGGTAAAAAATATAATGACTATCTCATAAATGACTCAAATACCACATGAACATAATTGAGATATTAATTGTTATAAGTTTATAGTAGTGTATATTAAATTCAATATTCTCCCACTTTGGACTACATAATCATATCAAAATGCTTTTACAACAATATGCATAGAGAAACTATTTATACAGAACTACCATACTGATAGAATATATGATTTGCACATAATTAGTGGTTATTAATCCAGAAGCATGATAATAACATCAATATATATATTCAACATAATGAACATCACCAATTTTGTCATTCATCAGCAATATAAAGTTACAAAATGTCATAAATAGTGGCAACCATCCAGAATATATATGCATGTGTTATACAAAATTCAAGCAATCCTAATAAACATACATAAAAATGGAAGTTTATGCTTAAACAAAAAAAAAGGCTTATAATAGTCCTATATGGGAGACATCTTCTTGAAACACACAAATAGGCGAGCCTTTGGTTAGTGAGTTACCAACATACTACTTAAAGGCTTTTGCTCAATAGTAATGGGGGATTTTACAACTTTTTATTTGATCAAATAAAATTTAATGTCAATATGCTTAAATCGAGAAGAGCTCCTAGTGTTATGAGAGAAAGATACAACTAAAAAATTATCACAAGACAATTTCAATGGTCTCCATATGGAGTTTATAGCTTTCAATACTGAAACGAAGTTTCGTAGCCATATTGCATAACAAGTAGCCTCATAACTTGCCATATACTCTACCTTTATGGTCAAAAAAGTTATCACCATCTATTTGACACTTTTTTATGAAATAGCTCCTATACGTGGATTTCTTATTATTGACACCACCTATATGACTGAAGTCATTAAAACGAACAACTTCAAGAGTGTCAATATACTGATATGTCAGATAAGATCCTTGGTATCCTAAAGATAGTTCAAGATTGGTATCCTAAAGATAGTTCAAGATTTCTCTAGTCGTTTTCTAATGGCTTTGTCTAAGATCACCCAATTATCTACCAAGTAAACCAATTATAAAGACAATATTAGGATGTGTGTGTACTTGAGCTTACATCAAGTTGCCAATTATAAGAGACTACTTTCATTTTATTTCTCTCAACATCCTTCTAAGGGCAATGGATGATACAAACACAATTAGCCAACATAGAGGATACATGGCATATAGAATTGAGTTAATTATAACAATTAGGATCGATGAAGATTTATGTGTAAAACATTCATATTTTTTCGAACATGAGCCTATACATAGGCTTGGACTAGCCCGTGCCACTCTTTAGATGCATGAGTTAAAGTTCCAAGCACATAACCTATAATACGAACGTGGCCCAAATCATGTCCAACTTTGTAAAGTTATAATAAGATTCATTATCTCAAACATAGGCGTGTCTTAAACTATACCCTAACTTCAAAGAGTTATATGAAGATCCACCATCTTAGAGACATATAAGTCTAGACCGTGTCTAATGGCATCAAATTATCCATAACTAACATGACCTATCCTACACTTGTGGCCAAGATCATATGCATTCAATTTAATCATTAAAATCCTAGTTTTTATTGTTTAATATTTAACACATATTTCTTCTTAATTATGTAATTTTTGAGATATTTTATTAATAAGAGTCGTCAGAGCTTTTTCTTTTGATCATTATAAAACTTTGAATTTATGAAAGAACTCTTTCTTTATAGTGTTCAAATACTTTATGAATTTGATTCTTGATTCTTTAGAAAATATGTGTTAACTTTCTTTAATTCAATTCAGACTTGTTCATAGATTCTTTATGGTATATTCTTTGGTGGGTTTTCGTTAATCAGTAATATAGCTTTGCTCGAAATCAGGTGTTATTACCATTTTTGTTTTTCTATCATTCAAATTCTATTATATTTCTTTTTTTAAAAAAGAAAATCATGCTCTTTGTCATTTCATTTTCATTATATTACATTGTATTATTTTTAAAGTATCTATAAAATGAAATTTTGTCATCTTTTATTATTAAGGTTTCCCCATCTCTAATTTCCTTTTCTTATTTGTTCACTTCCTTTGATTCATGTCATTCATACCAATTGTTCATGCGGTTATGAAATGAAAAAAAATGTATGAGCGGTTATCTTAAGTAATTGTTTCTAAATGCAGTTTCAAATTCTTTCTAATATTCTTTGTCATATTCAATTTTCATATTTCTAGCTTAATCTGTGAGGTTTTTTTTCCTCATGTTGACCAATAGTTCTTAAGTTTTTGGATTTTACATGTTTGAATTTTTGTTTGAGTTTGTTTAGTTCTTTAAGTTCTTGATTTTTTGGATTTTACATATTTACATTTTTGTTTGAGTTTGTTTAGTGCTTTAAAAAACTTATGAAAGAAGAAATACAATTGATTTTTCTTTTTTAAGAGTAAACATATAAGGCAGTGTATAAAGAAATTTCTCTACTAACTTTTTTTACAGCTTTCAAATATATTTACTAAGAAAGTTTCAACATCAAAGGAGGAGAGAGACAACTTGTACATTATATAGGCAATGTTGCAACAACTTGAGAGGATGAATACAATGCTTAATAACGTGAATGACATGTTGGTGAGACAATCCGTTAACTTGAGAAATTACAAAGGGGAAAAAACACTTCAAGGCCCTAACGAGAAGAGACCTAATATATGCTATCTAACATCATGTGAACCTACCTAAGAACATATATTATAAGACCTATAAATAATTTAAATCAGACCTAGGAAAGCCAAAATCAATATATATGGAACTGACTTGGTGATTATAAAGAACCAAAAATCGAATCCATAAAGTATTTTAATGCCATAAAATTTTTTTTGATAAGTTCTGTGAAGAATAAAGGAAAAAAAACTTTGATGACTCTCAATAAACAAATATCTCAAAACTTCTAAAAATTAAAAGGAACATATCTTAAATACTAAACATAAAAATATGATTTTAATGGGCACAATATGGGTTGTGACTGTGGGCCTAGTCATACTGACTACAAAAACTTTAATTTCACATAGTTAATGTCCACATTCGTGTTTGGTGATTATAGATCCTATTATATCTCTGAAGAATTGGACTGGCTGATATTATGAAAATACTAGGTAGCATAGATATCATTATAGGAGAAGTTGATCATCACCAATCGAGTCACAAGTACCTAACTTATTAGTACCTAATAATTTTCCACAAAGTGGTGTCTTTTTGTCAAGAGAATTTTGGTAAACTAACTGATACAAAAAATCCATTAATACGAAAGCCCAATCCAACTTGTAACATAAGTGGATTTAAACCAAAGATTTGTTTATAACTTTTAAAAGTAGACATGATATGAGCCATATCTATGTTAAAGATCATATTTAACTTGATATAAATGTTTTACCTCTAAATTTTCTTTAACTTTAGCCTTTATGGTCATCTCAAGCCTACATGTAATAGACTTCCTATTTGGATTACCCATTCTTACATCATAATCCCACTCTTTAAATGATTTGTCCTTGAATCTTCATTTACATCAAAAGAAAAATAAGCCTTTTTGCATAAAGGTATAAATATAGGATGGTTAGTATAAAGAACACTTATTATATTTCATCCTTTTTTCTTGCTATGACTCTTTTCTTAATCTCAGTTGGTATTTATAGACCTACTTATGTAACATCCCGTTACCTTTGATAAGATGTGAATAGTGAATATGAGAAATTACTGAGACATTAGAACATACAACTCATGCTTGTGCATGATATGGCATATACATATGCAACAATAATGAGTTTTGCATATTAATATGACTGTACATGCATTCATTGACATTTTCAGGTATAATTGATTATTAAATAAGATTAAAATGTGAAATGTGAATTATTTACGTTGAAAATTTATTTGGAGACTATTAGTATTATTTCAAAATTTTTGGTGAATTTTATGAAATTTGCAAAAATTTGGGGTACATTTGGACTAGTAATTAATTGACAAATGGATCAATCATAATGTAACAAATGGCATGGTTAATAACTTGACAAGTGGAAAAATGGAAGTATTGCAATTGGCAGCATAAATGGCGGGCAAATGGGAGTCATGCATTGGAGATATGTGTCAATACATAATGAAGACACATAGTAGCTTAGGTGTCAAGCCTTTACAAAGACACTTCGGTAGTCTTCATTTGGCTCTCTTCTCTCCACCGATTCCTTGCTCTAACTTTTACTTTGATTTTGTTGTACTATCACATTAAGTTCCTTGCCATATGCTGCATGAAGAAGCTCTCTTAGGCAATTTTCTAGGTTGATATACTTTGGGTGTTAAAAGCACATTACATCTATCTTAATTTTAGAAGTGTATTAGTTGCTTGGAAGGTGCCGTAATAGTTGGATCTTTGGAGTTGTTCCTTGAAATTAAAAAGGTAAGGGATTTCTACACTTGATAGCATGTATTCTTACAAGTTCTATGATACCTAATTTGGCCATAAATATGTGTTATGATGTTGAACATTATGTGCTGGAAAAATAATTATGGTTTGGCATATGCTGTTTCAGTTTTAATGTATGAAAGATAAGGATTGTGAGCTGTTTACTGAGTGACTTTGGAATTGTTTCTGGACAGAATATTGATGTGTAATTGAGGCATTAATAAGGTGCAATTGAGGTGGAATTCACTGAATAGGTTTCACTGTACAGACATTGGTATTTTGGCCATAACTTGATCCGTAGAGCTCCAAATGAGATGCTTTTTAATTCAAAATAAACTAGAAACACTTGAATACAAATATTAAGAAGAAATTGAATTTGAATTCTGTCCTTATGAATCTTGAAATTTAGCTTAAAAGTGAGTCTTGGCTTCAGCCGTAGCACTGGTTATTGAATAAACTGTATTGATGTAGGTCGAATTAGACTGAGGTGTCTTCACCAAAGTTGTATCTTATTCTCTTAGCTTTAAATTGGTATAAATTTTTGTAATTTTTGGATATTGTGATTGAAAGAGATGGGTTGTAAAACTTGAATGCATGATCATGCATTAGCCAAAATTTCAAATGAACACAGTCTGTGGTATTTTGAGCATAACTCATAAAATAATGAATCAAATTGTACAATCTTAGTGTCATTAGAAACTTAAGAAATTTAAAAACAACTTCCTAAAAGGAAGTATTGCCTAATTTTGTCATTTATCTTATCAGATTAATTATACAAAGTTAACCCATAAGTATATTGTTAGAAAAATCTGAAGTGGTCAATTAAGTTATGAAATAGATTTCACATTGTTTTATTATGGTCCAAATTATAAGTACAAATGATATTAATGAGGACTTTGATATCTGAATGATTTCGTGATAAAGATCACAATAAGATACCCCGGAATTGTCATTGAACATGCATTGCGCATATTTTATATAAGTAGATATGCAGAAAGGAATACTTATACATTTGAACAAAAGTGAGATATTTGTAAATATGTTTTGTATAATATAAAGGAGCTCATTAGATGCCAATCATACATTGGCGGACCATCCAAGCAATAGCATATTGGAGCATACTGTGAGTCAACCTAGATAAATTTCCTAGAATTGATTTGGTTTGATTTGTTAAGCTTCTAATTATTGAATTATTGTGATTTGTTTCCAAATTTCGGACTTAAAATACGAGGAATAAATATTTGGGATTGTATTGGAAGTGCTCTGAGTTGTTTGATAATTCTGTATAAAATGTGAATTCTCAATGAAAGTTGAATACCAAACTTAGGTTCGAAGATTATGAAATTGTAATTGTGTATTATGCTATGTGAATTCTCAACGAAAGTTAAATGTCAGACATAGGTCCAATGATTATGAAATTTTGACTGTGCTTTATAAATGATTGTGATATATGGTAAATTTTGAATTGATGCATTTCATAAATGTATGCTCAGATAAAGGCGTTGTGACCGGAGTAGCCAGTATCAAGCGCTTGCACGTAGAGTTTTGCTCCGTGACATATGATTTTGCGCGTAGAGCTTTGCTCGGTGGTATATGATTCTGCATGTAGAGTTATACTTCGTGATTCTATTCTGACTGAGCCCAATGAGCCAGTATTTGTATATGTGATAGGCACTCGGTCACAATAATAATAACGAATGTGGAGTCTCATATGCGTCTGTATTTGTTTATATGTGTTCTGATTCGTAATAATTAAATGATGTGCCTTGACAGTGTGAGTTTATGGAATATACATGTTCTGCATGAATAATTGCGAAATATGTGATTTGTGATTATGAATCCGGTGAAATCATCAATGATGGTTCAGTCATTGAGTTCGCAAAACTCATAAAAAATTGCAACGTGGCTTTTCAGGTTCAGAGGAGTTATCCAATTAGACCAATTGGAGTTTAGTCACTGCAAATAAGCATGAGTTAGGGGCCAGGATCAGTTTGTACCTGTATATGTCTTAAGTAATTTTGTTTTTGAATTATATTCCGCAAGAATTGTACAAAGTGTATGTGAATGATTTGGTAATAAAATGACTTTATGATTTCAAGGGTTTTGTATTTGAAATGGGCCCAAGTGACTGTTAATATTAATGTTTGTAATAACTGTAACTTGTAAATAGAAATGCTTTTAAATTAAGTGGGCTCGATTTGATTAGTGATATTCGCATACGTGTATATTGTTTTAAGGAAACATAAATTTATAATGAATTTTGACTAAATGACTGTTCTAGCATGTCACCTTTGTGGGGTATATACTCGGATATCACTCAGGATGTCGGGTACGTGTTCTGCGAGAGTGGGGTGCTACAACTTAGGTGTTAAAGGTACAAGAGTAATGGATTTATGATTTATGATGAAAGAATACCTATATGTAGAACCCATCTATTATGGCCCTTCTATTAAAATAGGTCTCCCTAAGAGAATATATCCATCATATATAGGCACTGCATTATATAACACCTCGTCATAATATCTACCAATCGAGGAGGAAACTAGAACTTGTTTAGTGACTTTTACCTCACCACATTCATTTATCCATTAAAGCTTGTACGGCTACAGATGCTTTCTAATAGGCAAACTCAATTTCTCTACAAAGGTAGGCTACGTTATTATAACTCCCTTTATTTATGATCATATTATATACCTTGTCATGAATGTGACATCTAGGACGAAATATATTGTTCCTTTGTGGATCTAAATTATCCTTTTTTATTTAAAGACTTAATGCCCTTCTAATAACAAATATTTTACCTTAAATAACATACTAAATACCCTCATCACTAGACCCATTAAGTGGTGGTATAACTTTCTCTTTATCCTAATGACTAGCACTTTCCACTTTTCCATCATCCTTTATGATTATAACCCTCTTATTTTAGAATTGGGATGCAACATGTGCTATTTCTAAATACTAAAAACATTTAATATCTCTATTTCAAAAGGGTTGAGAATCAAATTCACATATGCCTTGATTACAGACATCATCCTTATCTTTGGATGACTCAATTTTTGCTTCAAAATAACCCTTATCATTCTTGTTCTAATTAAGCCTCTAAGAATCACTACTTCTAGTGGATTATTTTGTTATTCCTTTGCCATTTAGTTATGTTTCGACATTTATAACGATAAGCATCATTTTTTAAAACTCTATATAGCATTATAATTATATTATATTAGTTACATCCTTGTTGAACATATAAGAACCTTGTCATAGTCACTTCTTTTTTCCCATACTAGCTCGAATCATGTCTACTTTCATCCCCTTATGATAGTTTCCACACTTTTTGATCATTGAGTAAGGCTTTGCAAACTTTAATTCTAGGTATTGCAAATTTTGTTAAATGAATTCACTATAAAGTCAACAGACCAGACTTAGGTTGATCATGCTCAGACTTGGAAGTTTGGCCCAAAACTTAGCTCGAAAGACATGACCCTATCCTATTAAAAAATATTATTTTAGGGCTACCCAAATAAGATAAGGTCACTTTATGGGAGGTCAGACCAAGCCTGGACCGCTGTTATGCCTATCTTATACATATCCCTATAATAATAACTTGGTACAATTTTCTTTCTTATAAGAGCCATCAATTCATTCCAAGTTTCTTAAGTAACTCATGATTTCTTCTCCTATTAGTAACAATTTAATTATACCAAATTATGACATAACCGAAAGACTCTATTATTGTTAGTTTTACATTTTTCTCCTTAGAGTAATTATGAAAGTTAAAAATCAATTCTATCTTTGTCTCCCAATCCAAATAAACTTTACGACTATTCCTAACCTTAAAAAAAGGTATAACCATTTTGATGTTGATAAGGTTCCCATCAACTACTTTATGAACTCTGGGTACTCGCTATTGCTCCCAATTATATATAACTACGCTTTAAGATCTAAATATATTCCCTTCGGCCTCAAATGCTAAATCATCTATCATTTAAATCATCCTAGAACTCCCTTTTGTTGTTGATATATATTAGGAACTCTTGGTGATTGTCCCCTCGTAAATTGACTATCTAAGTATCTAACAACACCAATTGATTTCTAATCTTACTAAACGTCATTTTTATCCTTTCAAACTATCATTATATGGTCTGTATAAAATACAAGTTTAATTTCTTGTTATTTATTGATGAAACACCATTAGAATACATATTTGAAAGCTACAAGAAAAAGTTAGCAAATAAATTTACTTACACACTTCCTCATGTAAAAATTCTTTTCTTTTCTTTTCTTCTCTTCTCTTCTATTTTCTTTTCTTTCATTTATTTTCCTTTCATAAGAACATGAAAAATTAATATAAATTGCATGAGAGAAAAAAAACTGAAAAGGAAGAAACTCTAACACAAAAGTAGAGATATATAAACCCTACCATAAGATGAATAAATACAAAAGACTCTTGAAGAAGAAGCTGACATATTTTTTTTGATACCATAGCTATAAGAAGCATATACATTGGAAGGAATTACAAAATCACAAGGAATGTGATTTCTTTTTTTTTTAACGATATACAAATAAAAATGAGAGGATAATGATATAAAAACATAGATTAAAAGGACAATCACAATCAATTTAGAGCCAAACTTTAATACTAACTAATATGAACTCATATAAGAGTATACCCTAAAAAAACCTATTAATAACTTTGAACCAAACTCAAGAAAGATAAAACATATATATAAGGAAATTGACCCATGGATTATAAAGAATAAAGGTCTAAATTCATAAAGTATTTAAATGCCACAAAAAAAAATTCTCTGATAAGTTCAAAGTTTTATGAAGAATAGGGGAAAAAAAGCTTTGACAACTCTTAATGAACAAATATATGAAAAGTTCTTAAACTAAAAAGTGGCATACCTTAAATATTAAGCATAAAAAAATAAGGTTTTTGATGTGCACTATTTTGGACATGACTATAAGCCACATTATGCAACTACAGAAATGTTAAGACCATTTGGTTGATATTTATGTCCACGTTTAGTTACTATGGATCGTGAAGTATCTTTGTAGTATTAGGCATAACTTGAAACACACTTGTGGATGTAAATCGTGGATCTAACTATAGTTTTTGAAGATAAACAATATATAAGCTATGCATATGTTAGGGACCATATTCAGCTATAGATAAATGTTTTACCTTTAAATTTCTTCCAACTCCAGCTTTTGTGAAGCCTAAATGCAATGGAACTCTTATTTTGAACTACCTATGCTTGCATCACAACACCTTCAATGAAAGTTATTGAAAAGAATAATGATAAAAGTGTTAATGAAATTGATCTAGCTTTCAAGGTTGAAAAGGAAAGATTTAGGCCAAAGAGAGGAGTTCAATGTAAATAGGAGCCTAAAGTTTAAGCTATAATGCAAACCAAATCTAAGTAGTATAACAATACTAAAGGTTGAAATGATCCAAGTGAAAAAGAATCTATGTCAACACTTAGAAAATGTAGCGATAGTAGAGTTTGGTATATAATTAAAGGTGGCATATTTGTTTCTAGGATATTGTTAAGTCTTCAAATGAAAGAGAATGAGTTAAACTAGTAAGAAGAAAACATCTTCCTAACAAGGTAATAAGCTAATTAATGAATGGCGTTGCACTAATGCAGGTAAAATCACACATGTAAAGAAATTTAGTTGGCCAACTGTGAAGCATCTAAATTCAAATAAGCTACACTATGTTAATAAATACAAAAAAAAAAGTAAACAAGCAAGTGTTGGTGTTTTTTTAATTAAAAGTATAAAGATGAGGTATTATATAATGTAATACTTATGTAAACTGGTCACATATAATTGGGGAAGTCATTATATGTGACTAGTTTACATAAGTATTACATTACATAATACCTCATCTTTATACTTTTATGGCCAAAAACTATTATGGGTTAAATGGGCACTCGTTCTTTACCAAACTGAAATAAACTTATAAACATCCAAACCTCTTCTGAATTCTCGTGGTTTTGGAGAAAGTTTCTTTTTATTAGAAGTTGAATATTCGAGGATGAATCTTCTTAAAGAGTCAGGTTTAATACAAATGCGACTAGTCAATATAGAGGATCCATTATATAGAGACTTGATTTAACTATAAGAGCTAGAGTTGATGAAGAGTTAAGGGAAAAATCATCTTTAGTTAAATACAGGCTTACACATTGTCATAGTCTAACTTATGCTCCTTACTAGATGTAAGAGTTGAAGTTCCTAGAAGACATAATCTTGAATATGAGGTGCCCAAATAATGTCTTATTTAGTACAGATCTTTGTAATAATGACTTGGCATAAACTTCTTTTTCATTAAAGCTTTCAATTTATTCCAAGTCTTTATGGGTTGTTCATGATTTCTTTTCCTATTAGTAACCATCTAATCTCACCAAATTATGATATAAGTGGTAAACTCTACTAGTATAAGCTTTATCTTCTTCTCCTTAAAGTAATTATAATAGTCAAAGTTCAATCCTATCTTCTTCTTCCACTCTAAATAAACTTTAAGATCATCTTACCCTTAAATGAAGATATAGCCATCTTAATGTTGCTAAGATTCTCATTTATTTGCTTGTAAACTCTGGGTTTTCTCCTTTATTCCTAATCACACCTAACTTCTATTCAAGGTTTATATCTGTTCCTCTGGCGTTAGATACTAGATCATTGATCAATTAAATTAATAAATGCACATAGTCAATTGTAGGAAGTTATTAAAATTGAAATACTTTATAGTATTAATCTCACAAAAGGAGCTATGTTAGTATAATTATTAATCCTAGTTTAAAAAAACTAAAGAAAATAAAAGATTATAAAAGATGATTTATTTACTAATCTAAAAAGAATAATATAAATAAATTGTAAAAGGTAAATCAATAAAACAAATTGATTTATTTACTAAACTAAATATTATTATAATATATACGGATCACACAATTAATTCCAACTTTTAATCCTAAATTGTCTAATATATATTTTATAAACCATTCAAAATATACACGACACAACTAAATCATAATGCAATTGCAATTTAGAACGGAAGCAAGCAACCTAAAACACAAAAATTTAGACAAATTGCAAGTTTGTAACCAAGTTAATTCAAGTCAAGTCGGGTTGGGTCGGATTAGTACAGGTTGGATCAGGCCAGTTCGATTCAACTTCAACCATATGCAGATGAATATGGAATTTTGGATTCTGCAATTTGCAATATGTATGATATTGGACAAATGGAGATGAGCAGCAGTGATGCTGGAGACGAGCAGTGGCCAATGAGTGGTGGAGAGTGGAGACGAATGAGCGAGCAGTGATAGTCCCGTAGTGGAGGAAGCATGAAGACATACAGCGAAGAAGACAGTGAAAAGTCCTAGCAAGGCAGGCGTGCGTGGGTCAGTGGCTGGAAGAGAGAGTGAAGGGCGATGACAACGGTGCAGAAGAGTGAAGTGCGTATGGAATGAACGAAAGTTTACAGCTAGTGTCTTCAGGTTTACGAATTTTTTTTCAATTTGGTCCAAAATTTTTTAATGTTTGCAGTTTAGTCTTAAAATTTTTTTAGTACCGTTCTTCCATTAGTACGGAGCGGAAGGGGTGAGCATTATTCGGCCCGGTCCGATTACCTTGCCCGGCCCGAATTAATTCAGGTAAAAAATTTTCAAATTTCGGGTAATTCTAATAATTTGGGTATTACCCGAATTATTTTCGGGTCAGGGTCGGGTAACTCCAAAAAATTTCAGGCCGGCCCAATTACCCGAATTAGCTTATAAAATACAAAATTTTGGGTTTTTTTTAAAAAATTATCAAAAAAACAACTTCGAGTAATTCAAGTTGGGTAAGCTCGGGTAAGAAAAAGTTCGGATTCGGGCCGGGTAAGATGAAAAAAAATTCGGGTAATTCAGGCCGGGCCCAAACAGTGAAATTTGAATTACCCGAATGCTCACCCCTACGGAGCGGTACCTTTTTTTAAACAAGAGAATAGCGATTATCTCGAGGAATAATGGTCCAAGATACAGTCGGGTATATCAATCCACACCTGAAAGCGACTATGAAGTACAGACGGCCGAGCAAGAGAGTGGCCTCCCCTATTCCCCGAACGCCTAATCCAAGTTACAGAGATATTGTCCCTAGTACATAAGATATCCTTACAGTCCGAAATGATAAGAACAAAATAGGAAAACTTCAAAGACCTGGAGGTCAAAGCACTGATAAGGAGTTGGCTATCAGTAAAAATAGAACCTGCTTGTAACATGCCATCACGAGCAAATAACAAGCACTGCCGAAGAGCAAGCGCCTCCACCATCGCAGGATCCCCATTGCCTTCCTCGTAGCCAGAAAGTGCCAATGACAAGGAGCCTTCGCCGTCTTCAACTAGAATGCCAAACCCAAGAAGGCCAGCATCTGCAAAGATCGCGCCATCAATGAAAGCCAACCAACTAGAGGACGATGTCATGACGACTGCCGACCGAAAACACAACGGTAACCTGGGAGCAACAGTTAGGGGATTGTTGGTGGGCATCAGCTCCTTGAAGTCCGAAAAGTAAGAAATTGCTTGAGTATGAATATGGTGTGGCATAACCCGTTTATCATGCCAGAGTTTGTCATTCCGGGCCAACCATAGCTTCCATGCCTGAATGCCGATTCTAGCGGCACGATCCTGTCCTGCTATAACAACTAATTTAAGCCAACCCAAATCAGCATTCAACAAACAAATTGTCTTAAGACGATCAATTTTGGGTTAAATACCTAAGGAAAATTATTGAAGAAGGTTTTTTCCACAAAAAACAGGGAACAGTTTGAGGTTTACGTACAGAATTTTATGGTTCATGTTCCATTTAGTATACTCCAATTTACAAGCTATAAAATGTGGGCATTCGGTCGCAATCTTTTTTTATATACAAAGGAAACTACAAGACTAAATTAAACCTTGCGGGAAAACAACACCGTGCGCATCTCGGCGGATGAGGTCCTGAACGCCAAAAGGGGGCTCCTGAAGGATATGACAGCCCAGACGTAACCGGCCAGCAAGACGGGCGAGAAAGTCAACGTACTGGTTCCTTTCTCGGAAAACATGCTGGAGGTGAGTCGTCCACTCTTGTCACAAAAGGTGGTGGATACCTCGACTACCACTCGTCGAAAGCCTAAGGCCCAAGCTAGCGAGAGGCCTGAGTACACCCCCCATAATTCGGCAACTAACGGTGATCTCGTCTCAAGGAAATGCAGGAACCCCCCTTGCCACGCCCCGTGCCAGTCAGAAATAAGCCCACCAGCGACACCCCGAGAGGAGCCCGGGCCCACGGTGCCATCAGAATTGACCTTAACCCAGTTTATAGGAGGCTTAGCCCACCTTACGAATGAACCCACAGAAAGGCTCCGGTTGGGAAACACACAATTTTCGATGGCCCTAGAACGGGCGATCCACCCCACATAATCTATGATGGCCCGGTGACCCTCTACTGGCCAAACAAATCCTTGTTCGAACAGGCTGCTGTTCCTCCATTTTCAAAGGAATCAGCAAGTAATACCAAAGATCGTGGCCTAGTTGTCTTGGATCACCGGCGCGTGCTTCGTAAGGTTAAAGGTCAACCAGGCCTCCTCATCTTGATGGAAGAAAACCAGATCGACCACGTCCTGAGGAAATTGACGCCAAAGCGCTTGCCCTGTCGCACAATCCCGTAGAACATGGGAAGTAGACTCTTCCTAATACAAATTTGGTCGCAATTTTCACTTGTACGTAGTTGCCATATTCTCTTTTGTTCCTTTCAGTTTTGCGTCTCTTTTATTGGGAGTTTGGGACGTAAGCATGGTTTATACATGCTTAACATTTCCAACTTTAAGGCTTTGAGACGAGTCAATGAATTTGTGGAAGTAGATAATGATGCTTAGGTTCGTTTCTAGGTTTTTAATTTTATTTTTATTAAAAATAGAATTTATCTAATTATTAATATTAATATAGTTATACTTTTATTAATACATTTTAAATAAAAGTTGAAGGTAAAATAATTCTATATATTTATTAAAAAATTACATAAAATTAAAATAATAAATTTTAATTTAATTTAATAAAGGAAAATCTAATTTCTTTGTATCAAAATTGGTCTTTTGGTAAAAAGATAATTTCCTGAGACATTTTCCAAATTTGGCCAAAACAAGAATGCATAGACATGTAATTCCTTGCATGGCGACAAGGGGGCGGTAACAAATTCTACTACTTTAATTATAGTATTATTTATACCACAGGTCACAGGATTGAAGAACTCTTCAAAACAACCAGTGAAGTACCTTCCTTTCTACCTGCTTCTCCTTAATAGTATCAAGACTAGGTTTCCACCCTTTACCCGAAATCTGCCTACTAAGATACTCCGGCACCGTACTATCCAGAATATCCGGTGAAAACTCCGATGACCCACACCTCTCCACTGGCCTCTCCTCCTTGTCATATTCTTTCTTTGGTTGAATCAGCTGGCGTCCTAGTTCTTCTCCAATACCCGCGGGACATATCTTGGCAAATAACGGCAAAAATCTCGATGCGGACAACATCGAACGTGACCTTAAAGCGTATTTTGCAGTCCAAATCACATGTCTGGCTTCCTCTGTAGATAATGATGGCTGCTTCCCTCTCTTCATCGGTAGCATTAGGTACAACTTCTTGATCTCTAGCTTCTTGTCAGCTGGTAATGGGGTCGGTCTTTTTTCAGTCAAACGAGAGTGGAACTCGACAACTACTTGTTGCGGATACTCCAGCATTAGCTCAGCCGCCGTGGGAGGGGTCTCAAACTCATGAACTCTGCCGTCTGAAAGTATCACCTTTCCGGTGGAATTCGGAGAACAGTATGTAATGTAATTCCCCATGTGTGCAAGTGGTGTAGTATCTAGCAACAAGAGCTTGTGCTTGTGTGGCTGTTGGTTGAGTTGATCTTTATATTTATGGAATGTTGAAGAGAGGAGTTTGTTAAACCGCTCCATCTTGTGACGGGAATAAAGGTGGACTTGGTTATAACTTACAGATTAGGTAGTCGTCGTTCTAAGGTAGGTGACGTAGATAGTGTTTTGACTTGTTATGCGCATGGATTCGATAACTGATCCAATGGCTATAGATGTTTGGACATCGCGGGGTCCAATGATTCGATGGATCTCCATGTCGGAAGCTTCCCACCTAACGAGACCAAGTAAGTCAAGGAACGGTTCAACTGAAACTACATTAACAAATCTCTTGAAGCCTTGTGATAACGTAATTTAGGAGTCTATCGATTTACGTAACTCACGAGCGAGAGAGGGCACGGGCATACGAGACAGAGCACGGGCATTACTATTCAATTTCAGCAATGAAAAGCATCATAGGTCATCAGTAAAGAAATTAGATTTTTTGTCCAATTTTATTCTGTCTCATGAAATCTTAACTATTTATTTTGCAGGATCTATACGAAACTCATGCGAACACCACATAAATAAATGACTGAAATTTATTAGATACAATAAAACACTATAATATTAGACAAAAAATCTGGACTTACTAAAAAAGTCATAAGCCTGTGTTCATACGTAAGGAAAGTGTTTGGTTAATTATTTGGAACATTAATTAAGATATAGTAAAGTACATTGGACTGGGGGTGCTGTAAAAGTTTAGTTACGGCGATACCAACGCTACAATAGAAGAGGGTTTTGCCGAAGATTAGTAAGAAATCGCGAAAGTCCAGTAGTAAATCATTATCTGCGACGTTTTCACATTTGCATTGCCAACTGATTTTGGTTCGTCGCAAAACTTAACAGGCTCGGAGATAAATAATTGTCGCTAATGACGTAGAATGTGTAGTTTTGGCGGGAAAAAATAATTAACTTTGTTAATGTAGGTGAAGGTAATAATTTTTACCGATAATTTATTTCCATAACATAATATGTTTAACTACGCTAAAGATTGTTTTCTTTTTTTGATTTTATGCTTTCGTTCTCTTCTCTAACTTATATCGCGGATTGTTTTGATTAATTGAGGTTGTGTTTTTCCTTCAAAAAAAATACGCTAAGGATTATTAGGAACGTTTTAGCAAACGTAGGTAAAACGTTTTTGTGACAGATGCATGGAATTTTCCATCAACAAATGGGTAATTAAGGTATAGGCATATTCTTCTATGTGTAAAAGAGTGATTGATGTATCTAATGATTAAATCCTTTTGTATATTGATAAAATTTGCAGTCCTCAATTTTTTATATGCTTATACTGAATATATATAAATTTTATATTTTAAATAAATGATTTGATAAATTAATAGTTTAAAACTAAATAATAAGTTTAATTTAACTGATATTTACAATATTTTTATTTCCAAATTTTCATCTTCGAAATTATTTTTATTTCTAACTTGTCATTTTTAAAATTATTATTATGAAAATATAACTCTCAATCTATAACTCAATTTTCAATTTTTTAAATGTAAATGATCGATTCCTTCTGCAAGCGTACAGAATCGTCCTAATACCCGCACAGTGAATATTCTAAAGTCGTCTCCCTCAAGGACCAATTTTTTTACCAGTCAATTTAAACCTAATTAAT
>JAOSBP010000009.1:17022705-17034422 GCA_027563825.1 Erythroxylum mucronatum
ATGCACAAAAAAGTTAGCTCAAGGTTTATATTTAACGATTTTGATGATAACTATATAATATTTTAAAATTCAAATTGAATTTATTTCCTTGCATAGATAACGATATTTCTTTTTAAAGGAAATAAATCATACGAAAATTACTTCCTTTGTTGCAGGCACCTTCTTAGTAAACTTTTCTTATTAACATCCGAGAGGTTTTTACCTTTTTGAACAATTAGCTCCAGAAATTTTTGTTCCAACAGAGATGATATTGAAAATTCAAAGTCAACTCAGAATTAAGATGAAGCAATGGCTAGTTGAGGAAGTTGACTATTTAAAGAAGAGAAACAACACTTGTGAAGTAACGAGCATACACAGACTTTCAAAACATTTGAGCATCATTTAAATTATTGAGAGTCATATCATTCTTATTATACTTTAAAAAGTGAAATCACTTCATCAAGAGAGAAATTGTTATTTGAGAACTTACTTTTGATTTTACATTTATTTTTCTACAAGTTTTTAAAACTTGTTATACACTTCGAGTGTGGAAGGTTGAAGAACCTTAAAAAATACGTACTTGTGAGCTTGAAGAGACTCGTCAAATTTAATACTCAAATTCTTATAGTGAAACATTTAAGTTGGATAGTTGGGGGCTGGACATAGGCTTGAATTGTAATCGGAACTAGTATAAATCTACTGTGTCTTTTCAGTATATTGTGTGTGTGTTCTTTTCAGCAAGAGACTCCTTCACTTTTATAAGAGGCTCCTTTCGTTTTAAACTTGCAAGAGATTCCCTTCAGTTTTAATAGGTGCTTCCTTTTTTTAAATTGTTTTAACAAGATTTATCATCCAGTAGACTTTTCGTTTAAACAAGGTCCTATCCTACAAAAGACTCCTATTACCTAACAGGCTCCTGTCTTTTAAAAGGCTGTATCGTCTGACATGCTCCTATTTTTATTCGTTAACTAGGATCTGTTTATTATACGAATTGAAAGAACTTGCAAAATTTTTTTGTCACACACAATTTACCCCCTTCTTGTGTGTGTTTGCTTTATCATTCATTATGAAGCATAAAACAAATGAATCAATTAAAAGACTAAAACCTCACTTAGTAACAAATGGGTTCACTCAAACTTATGTAATGTATTACTAAGAAATGTTTACAATTATGACCACGATGAATTTAATAAGAATTCTTTTATTGTGTGCCACTAATCTTATATAGTATTTTAACAATTTGAAATTAAAAATGTTTCCTCCGTAGTGAATCACAAGATATTTCTGGAAAATAATAAGAACAATAATTTAAGACATAATTAACAAACCAAATTCAACAACAGAACTAAACAAAATTCAACAATAGAACACTTAATTATGGGGAAGAATTTGATCAATAAAACTCTACGTTTACTATTGATGCTTCAATATGAAGGGAGCAAAATGGGTTATTGAAAAGAATTAGAGTTGCCTGAACTAAATAGATGAATGATAATATCTGCGGAAGATCAAATAACTAAACTCAACAACACTAAATTCATGAAACATATGTTCTTTGAAACAACTTGTAGTAAATGTTAACCAAGAGAATTCAAATTTCTTAATGTTTTGCCGTCTAGTTCTCGTAATAGTACATATGAAGTTGAAAATATTAAACAATATCACCTGTTGTAATCACTCTAACTAGAAGTACTGTAAGAAGCTTACCGGTTCATTAATGAAATACACCATTAGATTAAGATTGAAAGAACTTTCAAGTACAGAATACAACTACATGACAATCTTAGGTTTAAGAAATGAATCCATCAACTATATGGATGTATCAGGACAAACTCACCCTTATTGTAACTAATTCCTCCTGATCTTAAGCCACAAAGCTGTACCAAGTAGGCATAAACAAATAGATGGTGATATAAGTTGCTACATCTTCATATGGACGCGTAAAGGGAATTTATCCCATAAAAATGAGAGAAATTTAGAAACAAAGAGGATTGTGGCAACAGATCAAACAAAGACAATCTAACTTAGGGTTAGATGAACTCACCCCTCAATCGTAGGAGACAAACACTCTAATTACATCCAACTGCAAGACAATAGTGACACTCCAATGATAGTAACAATCCAAACATAATCACAAAAGAGCAACAGTCCACACACAATCGCAAGAGAGTAGGAGAGTGCTTAATTGTGAAGACTCAAGAAGGAAGGAAACATAAAGTTATTTTATGTGTTTTAATTTAATTAAGCTTTTAATTTGATTGATTTTTAAAGAAATGAGTTGGAAAAAATTAGGCCACGTGACATGTACAAAATCTAGCATAATCTGCCACATCAACAAAGTTAACGAAAAACTTAACGTTTGACTATATTTGTAACAAATTGAAAATTGAGACATTTTAGAATTACTTTTTAAAGTTTGGGTTAATATTGTGAGATTGAGTAAAATTTGAAGTTTTTTAATAAATTAACCCTTTTTATTTTTGTATATTGAATAATATGATCGAGTTTCACCTTCATGTACAATTGCATTTACTCAATTAAAGTAATTATTTATACTGAAAGATATTGAATAGGTGATATGCTACCAAAATCATCCTCTCTGGGTACATATTTGGATGAGGCAGACTTTGTTTTATCGATAATTACACCAAACTAATTGTATTTCACTCCAAAAAATACATAATAATTTTCTATTTTTTAAAGAATCATATAATTTATTTATTTTTAACTAATAACAAGTTAATGAAATTTTTTATTTCATAGATAACAACACACCAAAGTTAGTACAAAGTGATAGTTAATTTAAGTATATGAAACATCAAATTACCACTTGCAACCTGAAAATTTGATAAGACAACCATTACGATCTCCCAGAACATTATTTTTTCACAGGTATTTGCAATACAAACGATCCATGGACAAATGATTTATAAGAAGTTTGAAGCTAAAAGTTAAATAAAGAGATATCCAACTTCAACCAGCTTTTCTAATATAGAGAGTGCTCAAGAAAAAGAAAAGTGAACGAAACGATTGATCAAACTTCATATATTCCTCGATGCCTAGTTTATACACATGAAAATACAATAATAGAAGTATCGACTTCTATATATATATATATATATAATAACAGGGTATAATAACAGGGTTAAGGAAAGGAAAACGTGCCACTAGTACATTTTACAGAGCAGTGACATTTATACGTCCCACACAGATGAAGAAGACGAAAGATCAAACATAAGCATGAAGACAACCTTCTGGTATGGTAGGCTTTGGGGACTGCACAAGGGGTTCAAGGTTCTAACACAGATTCTGTTTGCAATCCCTCTACTTTATATACTGAGATAGCCATTTGAAGCCATCACCATATCCCATTTTGCGAACAATACTGCACATGAAGACCTCCAAAGGACGGACACTATAGTCTGAAAGGTCTACCTTCCCTTTACCAGTGGTGAAGTTAGAGAGACCCAGGTGGTATCGCAGCTCATCCTCAGAAGCTGCATAGGGTATATCGATTTTGTTTCCCAAAATAAGGAACGGTACATTAGCCAAAGCCTCATCAGAAAGGAGTGCATCCAGTTCCCTTTTTGATTCTGCAAACCTCTCTTTATCATAGGCATCCACCAAGTAGACCACAGCATCCACCTTTATCACAACAAATCAGATTATACTGCCAGCCTATGGTGGAAAACTAAAAGTAACAGTGTGGGGGTTGGAGGTGGGGAGTGGAGGGCGCAGAAGAAATGAAAGGAAAACAAGATCAATCCAAAATAAAATTGGTCAGATAAGACAAAAAAACAGAATTGTGCACAATATCCAACATATTTAACGATTGGAAGCACATGAAAAAATAAACAAAGTGAATGCTTTAGCTATTAGCTTTCCGGTTTCCTAATTTTCTTTCATGGTAAACACTACGCATTCTAAAGCTACAAGACACATGTTAATTGCTTACAGAAAATATCAAGTAATAGACAACCCTAGAGAAAAGTAGTTGAGGGTTATAATGAAATGGAACATCACAATTTCTGAACAACTTTGATTCACCAAATTCACAGCAAAAAGAACACCAAAACTAGCTAAATTATCATGACCAACTTGCCTTAGCATAGTAATCCTTCCAGACCCTGCGGGCAATCTGGTGACCTCCCAAATCAAACGCCTTGAACTTGATCTTCCCAATGCTAAGTTCTTCGGATGTGGGAAACTGAGTAGGTTGATGTTGAACCAATCTCTGCATCCAAAATCAAGAATACCAATATCCTACTATGATTTTTCTCCCAGAGCTCAATCAAATGCGCAAAGACGTAACACCAGAAACTCAAGATACGAGAAAAAAATCACAACAAAGGAAAGGCCGTCGTCGATTCAGTAATTAGCATCCGCAATCAACTTGAGCTAACCACCCTGGTTGCGATAACAAAATTTCCCAAAACCTAACAGTGAATTCTACTGACCCATTAAGCAAAATTCCCGATAAATACAACACAACAAGAACCATCGCTGTTGTTTTCAGTTCAATGCCAATTTTAACAGTACCAACAAGCACCAAAATCCAAACTTTCAATAGACACAAAACAAAATAAGGTGTGGAGCACTCAAAGTTCAGTGCCCTGAATCAAAACATACAATCAAGCAATAAGTAACCAAAGAAGGCAGAATCAAAATGACCAAGAAACCAAACCTCATCCTTCAACATATGAAGCAGGGTAGTTTTGCCAGAATTATCAAGCCCTAGAAAAAGAATCTTGGCCTCTTTTTGCCAGAGACCTAGAGAGGCTAAAACTCCATAGAACCAATCGACCAGAAACATGGCCTTCAGTATTCCTTTGTCTTTTCCGGGGCAATAAGAAAGAGTGCGATCGAAGTCTCAAGTTGAGTGACAATCTTTTCGTACATCAAACCCGATCGTCAAATTGCAGGCTAAAAATGACAGAAAGAGGTGTATAAAGATCATGACTGTCAGTGATCAGATCACTGTGCGGTTGGCAAATGTCTTAAATAGACACTTGCGTTGATTCTATGCTCGCCGTTGGGGACCGAATTGGCCTAGGTAGTTTTATGCCCAAGATGACGTGGCGTGAGTTGAAGGCGTCTGCTTACGTAAGTAAAGTTTAAACTGAATTATAAATAATTTGGTTGAATTTAGCTGGATTGTATATAAGTTAAGTACACTTTTTTAGGATTGGACGGTGTTGCGTAACCTTATGCAGTCCGACCAATCGGAGGCCATTATGATTTGTGAAAGACAACGTAATTTTCTTACTTTCTACTGAATTTGACAATCAATTCAAAATTTTCTACACTAATCTGTGCTTCTTATGTCTTTGCTTCCTTTTCTATCATTTGTGTTTCATTTAAGATAATATATTCAAAGATTTATTTTTTTCAAAAATTTTTAATCTATTGCCCAATTTTAAAATTATTTAATTAAATTATTAACCTTTTCAAACTTTAATAATTCAATTAAAAAATATTTTTGATGATGTAATATGTCAATTAAATAATATATAAATGTCTATATATTAATTACATTAGCAAAAACTAATGCTTTAAATTAAATTATTAAAATTTTAAAAATTGGTCTTTTAATAAAAAATTTCAAGATTTTGAAGATTTTAGGTTTATTTATCCTTTAATTTATAATCAAAATTTACCTTTTTATTTGTTCCGTTTAACGTTTTGTCTAGTTTATAAAAATTAGGGATGACAATGGACAAGGCCAGGTTTAGTCTGAGCTCCACTTAAGGTTCTATAGGGGTCAAACTCGGCCATTGGTTCGGTCAATTTAAGCCTGACCTGTTACTTTGAGTAGGGTCCGGGTCCAATTGCAAAAATGAAAAGAAGAGAGAAAAGGAGGGGAAAGTTAAAGTCTGAGTCTGGTGTTTCATTTAAAATGCTTTAATTCATACTTTTCTTTTAATGTTTTTTCGTAAAATTAAAATTTATTAACGAAGAATAATAAATAAACAAACCCATAAGTTTATCCTACAGCCAAGAGAAACTTAAGAAAACGACGACGTTAATGAGACTAGGAATTAAAGAAATGGCATCGTGATAGACATTAGTTCACACCAAACTTAAACGCTGATGTTGAGATATCATTAGTCAACCATTTTACGCTCGTACTTTCCATTTGAGGATAAGAAAAACGAAACCATCGAAAAGAACATCTAGATTCTTCCGAATTAGGGTTGGAAGATAGGGTGACTTCTTGCTCCCAATCTAATGAATGCTTTGAAGGTAAGGCTTTATAACATAAAAACTTGTTTCTTCTGCTTTCTTGATCGTCAATCTTTCTATTTTGTTAGAAACATTAAGGGATCTCGTATAATAAATTTTGAAGTGACTGCCCTTTAATGCCTATCAAGTATTTGTGTTTTGTATCTGTGATGCTTAATTAGAGATTTAGTAGTCTGTCCTGGATTTCCTCTGTCTGTTTTTTGGTACCCTTGAACAGGAGCCCAAATTAGGATCATGCTCCCTTTTCCTGGATTTTTGGATACTGATTAAAATCTCTAGGAAACCATTAGCCTTCTACGGCATTTTTGCTTCATTCAAGTTGTGACATCACGTTATCCATATTATGGCTAAAATAGTAAGAATGAGAGATTTCCGAGAGATTTAGAAATGCATTACATGCTTAAGCATTATATGATATACACATACACATGAATATTGAATTTTTGCACATAAAAATAAATAAATAATTGTACATGTGTTCATGGATAATTTTGGGTATAATTGATTTACACATGTGGAATGTGATTTATTTTAGAATTGCGGGTTTTATATGTGAAAGACTGATTTGGAGAATGTATTTAGTGATTTAGAAATTTTGGTGAATTCTAGGAAAAATTTCCAAAAATGTGGGTATTACCGAAATTGATAATGGAAATAGAAATAAGCATAATGATATTGAAAAAAATTATAGATTACTTTAGAATTTGTGAGAAGATGGTATTGAAACTTTTAGAGACATATGGAGTAAAGTTGAATTGTGTTCAATCATTTAAGATATGAATCTTTAAAATACTCTAGAGTCTGCTATTAGTTGAGTCCTGTAACCAACTCCAACTAACTGACGTTCTAGTACATTCTTTAATTACATCATCTTGCTTAGATGCACTATTTCGTATGATCCATCTCAGACTTAATCACTTCGTCTGATCCATCTCAGACTTAATCACTTTGTCTTATCCATCTCAGACTTAATCACTTCGTCTGATCCATTTGAGACTTAATCATTTCGTCTGATCAATCTCAGACTTAATCACTTCGTCTGATCCATCTAAGACTTATTCACTTCGTCTGATCCATCTCAGACTTAATCATTTCGTCTAATCCATCTCATACTTAATCACTTCGTCTGATCCATCTCAGACTTAATCACTTCGTCTGATCCATCTCAGACTTAATAACTTCGTCTGATCCATCTGAGACTTAATCATTTCGTCTGATCCATCTTAGACTTAATCACTTCCTTTAATCCATCTCAGACTTAATCACTTCCTCTAATCCATATTAGATTTAATCATTTCGTCTGATCCATCTGAGACTTAATCACTTCGTGTGATCCATCTGAGACTTAATCATTTCGTCTGATCCATCTTAGACTTAATCATTTCGTTTGATCTATCTCAAACTTAATCACTTCGTCTGATCCATCTCAGACTTAATCATTTCGTCTGATCCATGTGAGACTTAATCACTTCGTCTGCTCCATCTAAGACTTAATCATTTCGTCTAATCCATCTGAGACTTAATCACTTCATTTGATCCATCTTAGACGCTTCATCTTATTTAGCTTTTACTTAAATATCGTCTTGATTTGATGAATTGTGCCATATATATTTATCTGTACACTTAACAAATTCATCAAAATAGTTCACACACTTTTATTATTATTATTATTTAACTTTCATCAAAATTAATAGAAGAAGTGAAGTCTTCTTGACTTAACAGACCCATTTCACGTTTCTTTAATACTTGAAAGACTAAGTTACTTTTTGACTTAGTCTTTTCTTCAAAACTATCTTCTGCAAGCTTTTTTCCTTCATGGACTTTTGATTCACCGAAACCTTCACTAGAGTTATATCTTGCCTTCATCTACCTTTTTCTACTCCAACTTCGTTATCTATTTCTTTTCCCTCAAGAAAAACCTAACCTAAACCACCTTCAAGATGATGTATGTGGGTGCATGAGAGTTAGGGCTTCTTGGTGTTTTTGAAGATTTTGGAGTTTTATCAAATAAGTATCTTGTTAATCCTTATGAGTTGTAGGTATATGAGATAAAATTGGTGATTTAATTGTCATTGAATGATCATGTGACAATGGAGTTGATAATAAAGAGTAAATGAAGTAGAAAGGGTGATCTTTGTTCATGATGTGTTAGGTGTATGAGCTTGGATGTTATAAAATCTGGAAAATTGGGAGATGAGTGTTGGAGAATGTAGCAGTAACATGATCTCTGAATATGTTTCTGTGTTTTAGCCATAACTTTTTCTCTACTTATCCAAATGAGGTGATTCTCAGTTTAGATTAAACTAGAGAAATAGGGCTACAAATTACATGAAGAAGTCAAATTTTGATACAGTCTCTAAGACTTTCAATTTTTGGATGAAAATTGAGTGTAGTGCACTATTTCAAAATAAGAACAGTAGACCCGAAATTTAATTTTTGGAAAAATCTGAAAGTGATTCAATGAGTTATGAATTGTGATTTCAATGGTTTTATAGAGGTATAAACCTAAGTATAAATTATACTTAGGTGAGTTTCGAGATAAAATGGATTATGTGACGAGGAAAATGGAAAAATACCTAGGATTGTCATGAATACGCATTGTATATATTTCATTGCATACATGTGCATTATTAAATACTTATAATTGTGCAAATTATGATATGTGTATATTTTGCATGATATAGAAGAACATATAAAGCGCCATCATCCAGACGTTGTCAAGACTTCGAGACAATAGCTTCTGGAGCAAACTGTGAGTAACGTAGACGGTCTCACTTAATTACTTGCTTGCTTAAATTCTTTTTTGAATTGATTTTATGAATGTGATTTGAGTGTTGATTCTGGGTAATAAAATATCCAAGGAGTTACTATTCAAGAATATATAGGAAGTGCTGCTTGTATGTGAATATAACGGAATAAATGTTACTCAATAATGATGTTGAATGTCAAACCTTGGGTTCGATGAAAATTGTGATCTGAATGTGAATGTGCAAGCATGTGATCGGATGAGAAAATAACATGTAAAGCATTTCCATACATGAATGTATGTAAGATAAAGGAAGTTGTGACCGGAGTCGCCAGTGAAAAAGAGCTTAAAGCTCAGAATATAAAAAAAGCCTCAGTGTAGCATTCCATTCCCGATAGGAAGGGTACAATAGTAATTTGGAAAGGGTCGAGAGGGATTAGGACTGTTTTGAAAGATTCATGCATATTCTTACATGGAAATAGTGAAAATTTCACATGAAAATGACCCTGCATGTATTCATGACATTTTTCTGGTATAGGTGCCTAACTGTGAATTTATTGTGGAAAACGTGGTTTTTGTATTTGAAAATTTAATTGGAAAGGATTGTTGTGTGTTTTATATTTTTGGGGGAATTTAGAAATTTTCTGGAAATTTTCGGAAAAAAATTTCGGACAAAAAAATCACCAAGTGGCGGACTGACTGGTTGGTTTTCGGTACTGGAAACTTTGTCCAATGACACTGAAATATTGGGTACATGATTTTGGGACTGTAATTAGGACCATTGGAATTGGATGGATTAAAGATTCCTTTTTATTCGGGTTCTTTTATTTCAAATCCATTAATTTGATTTCTTGTATTTTTCATTAAATGCCAAGTGTCATGACACATGTCATGACACTCCTAGATTCATTTAATATCATTGGCTTTGTTCATTCACGACATCTTGATATGTGGAGGCCAAATGGAACTTGCCTTCATATTTTCTCCCTCCACCATCATCTTTGAAGCTTTCCTCTTCCTCTCCTCTTTTTGATTTTTGCTTGCTTCTCTTTTCCATCTCCTTCTCCATGGCTTGCTCTTCTTTAGTCTTAAACATACAAAACAAAAGTTCAACCTAAGCCATGAAGTAATAATGCCGTGTATGGTGAGGAGAGTTAAGAAGTTGGTGAAAAGTTGGAAAATTAGAAGCTTGATTAGAGGCACATTTGGAGCGTTGATCCACCGACGTTGCTGAGACTTCCTGGCATTAGCTCGGAAGCTATAGGTGAGTGACCTAGATGGCTCTCTCTCAATTACTATATGTTCACTGTGGAGATAATGGTGGGTTAGTGATTGTGTTCTGACTATGGGTTTCGGACAGATGGTCCGATGTATTGGAAGCGATGACATAGAAGTATTATCTGTTTGTGATTTTGTGAAATTATTTGCTTCTGATGTGATGGGATATATTTATGATACGTGAATTCATTGTGCTTGTTTATTGTGACATGTGGATTGCTACTGTTAAATTGGGACATATGCATTACATACATAAATGTATGATCAGATAATGACAGTTGTGACCGGAGCAGCCACCGAGAGCTAAAAGCCCACCGTATTGGGCTTCGAGCTCACACTGATTCAGAGCCACAAGCTCACCGATTAATGCGCCCTTATAGGGACAGTTCAAGCGCTCGGTCATAACATTGTAATAAAATGGGAAAGTGTCACATATGCTTTGCATACATATTTGATTGAATATTCAGAATGGGCAAAAGGCAAGAATGCCTTATACATTTGTAATTTGCTTAAATACAATCATGTGGTACTTTTGAATGCGTTATTGTGAAATAATCTGTGCTTTGCTTGAGTGCTACATGAATTGGGCGAACCATCAATGAGGGTTCCTCACTGAGTTCGCAAACTTACCCAAAATTGCAACCTATTTTTCAGGATCGAGCGTAAACCCTAGCTCTAGAGGGACTATTCGAGCCGCGTAGATCTTTTCGGCGAGAGAGATTATGGCTCACAGGTCGGTCAGCTGGGAATTTTTGGGATGACCTAGTTAGGATCGATATTTTGTCTTTGTTACATATAGTAGTTGTGTTAGGTTTTCAGAGGAATGTACAGACAGATAAGACTGACAGTTGTGTAAATTACTGTTTTTGATGAAATGAAATGGAAAAAGTTCTGGTTTTAAAAAGTTGAAATTTTATATTGATGTTTATTATTATGATGCCATGTGGAATATAGTGATGTTTGTCCGTAGTTCTCTCTTATCATAGGATATGTACCGGAATGACCTGCGGGCGTTCCAGTGGGTACTCTACGGTAAGGGGACGCTACAATCACTGTATGGTTTTGTTGCTAAAATATCTTATTAAAGACATGCGTTTTGGTCTTTCCTTTTCTTTTTGTTCCATGTTCTTCTCTCTTTCATCACCATTCTTAAGTTTTTGGTTTGAGTCTTGACTTGGTAGTGATGAACACGAAGAAATGGAAAGAATGAGATCCTTCATTTTTTCTTGCAAATGCAAGTGAGAATTTTTAGTGTTACCTTTACCTATGACCTCTTATTTATACTCTATTGTGCCTCTTCCTTCTCTTTCATTCAAGACTTTGAAGTTTTTGGATTCTTGTTCCTGAGTTTTCCTTTTCATTTCCAGGTAATTTCTCAGTTCAACTTTATTTTATGGGTTTGTGAACATATAATAAAAGATCCTTCCTTTATGTGAAAAGAAAAGGGCCTTTTACCCTTCTCCTTCTTCCC
>JAOSBP010000009.1:17034522-17045815 GCA_027563825.1 Erythroxylum mucronatum
AATGTGAAACAATATGAATATATGAAATGATTGAGCATATGTATGTGACATAATTCGGTTGCTAATGCAAAGATATAAATGACATGGATCAATGGATAGTGAATGGGAATGTGAACTGACTGATCAAATTTATGTGATTCAATATGTTGTTAATGATATGATATGAATATGTATTATGTGATGAGTGAACCATCAATGATAGCCACTCACTGAGTTCGCAAAACTCACCCAAAATTTGCAATTATTTTTCAGGACTCAGAAGAATGCCCCATTAGACCAACGGGAGTATACTTACAGCATACAAGGGAAGATTAGAGGTCGGGATTAGTTCGTGTCTGCATTAGTGTCTACTAATATTGTATTTTTTGTATTTTCTAAATTTTTGTACAAATGATTAGGTCAACAGTGTAAAGTCAACGGACTGTAATAGTCTGTATTTATGAAAAGGGCCCCCATAGTCATTAATGATTTTCCGCATAGTGTATGTCTGTGTTTTCAAAAAAAAATATACCGAGTTTTGACTGAGTGATGTAACAAGCCACTCTCGCTGGGCACAAATTCGGATATCACCATCGATGTCGGGTTCGGGTCACGAGAGAGTGGGGTGTTACACTCAGGCTCAGTTGTGAATGTACCTAGTATCCACTAAGGGATATGGGACATAATTTGACACAACTCGATATCCATTAAATAGATATGAGCTAGTAAAAAAGGCACTCGGTCACAACGATAATAATAAATAAAAGTGAGTCTCACGTGCATTGCATTTATACTTGATATGTGTACTTTATATGATTGAAATGATTATGATGATTTTTCTGAAAGTGAAATGTGATATTTCTTGAATATGCAAAGATGTGGATAAATTGCTACGTATATTGATATGATGCATGAATTGAGTGAACCATCGATGATGATTACTTCATTGAGTTCGCAAAACTCAACAAAATTGCAACGTTGACTTTTTAGGACTGAGAACGATTTTAGCTATTGAGAGACGCTACAAGCAGTGTAGACTTGTGATTTGGGAAGAGAACTCATGGCTTAAAGGTTGGTCAGCTAGGTTTTGGACATATTAGATAAATTTTGTGTATTTCCTCTTTCATGTAGCACTTTTGTATTAGGCTATGATGATGTACATGTAGGGAATGTTGAAATACATATTGTAGACCTTCGGTTTTTATGAAATGAAATAAGGAAATTTTAGGGTTTTAAAATATTGTGACTTTATTAATGACGTTCATAAAAGACCAGAGATATATGATGCCATGTTAAGCAAATGTTGTAATTGATCGTAGCATGCCATTATCATAGGTTATGTACTGGAATGTCCTCAGGGTGTCCCGGTATGTAACCTACGGTAAGGGGGCTCTACACGTGTAACAATTAGATGCTCTCTTATGCTTGCAATTGAGAGTTCAGTATGTAACAATTAAGCCTCTGATTCTCCTTGCAAATCTTTTGTTATTGCTCTCCTTCCAAATCTCTTGAGTACATGTTGCAAGTGCAACCATATAGACTTCTTTATCATGTCTGGAGTGGTTAAGCTGCAATATCTCTTATAAAATGTCACTTAGGCTGCCCTGCTTGTAATGTAGGAAGCATAACGAAATATGCTCTGCCAGACCTTTTTAGAAAATTCACACCTGAAGAATAAATGATCTCTATCTTCTTCCTCCAAATTATATAAAACATAGTGCTTAGGAACATATAGGAACTTTAAGCTTGTGTTGAGTTTATTCAGCAGGGCTAACCAAAGCAAAAAGCTAGATTACATTTGAGGGTTTTGTTCTAGATCAGCTTACTCCATCCCAAAGTTATGTTCGTCCCATACAATACTTCTTTTACCTTTCGATTTGTTATTTCCAAAACTGATATACCATTCTATAAATAAGTGTCCTCACCTCTAAAGAGCGTAGATTTGCAAAGCTCTATTTACCTCTAGGGTAAGAGGCCAATTTCCATTGGCAATTATCTTTTGGACCTTGGCCTTTTTTAAGAATCTATTTAGGATATTCCTAGAAATTAGATTTTGGATGAATGACCCATGACCTGTCCAATTGTCATACCATAATGAGAGTCTATCATCAGTGTAACCTCTCGTATGCTATATATATAATAGATAACTTCTTTTTTTCCCCATTTTCTCATAATTTCATTTTAACCCTCCCAAAAGATACTATTCACAAATTCCCTCTCTAACAATTCTTCATCGTCAGTAACTCAAACAGTTAGTGTTACATACAAATCTTTTCCTCTCGACGAGCTCGTCACAACCATGCCCATTTTAGTCGCCGAAATTGTCATAAATATTGAGGAGAAAAACTGATAAAAAATGCCAATCATCGATTTGTTGCCTCCAGTTGTTGTTGCCAGTCACCACTACCACCATTCGACTCGCCTAAATGCTCAATTTGGGGCCAAAAGTTGTTGGGTTTGATCAATTTAGGGCCAAACATTATAATTTGCTCAATTAAGGTCTAAACATTATTGAGTGTGCTCAATCTTAGGCTATGCAGTGTCACACACGCGCTATTAACTCTAAGTGAGGTATCTAACGTGGCATTTTTGTGACCTATTTTCTGACATCTTTCTTTTTTCCAATGTTAAATTGGTCTTACCACAACCTATAACTTTCAACAAGAGGGAATTCCGACTAAACCACCATGATCAAGGATCCACTTTATGCTTCTAGCAAAGCCATGGCTCACCATCTTCTATTCTTTGTCCTACCAGTCTCAGGCAAAGTTTTTACATTATAATCATAACAATTTATAATAGAAACTAGAAAAGGACAACATAATATATTAACACAAATTGTTCCCTTTAGATTAATTAGCATAATAAACTGGTTTGTGTTTGTTTGTCATGAACTAAATGAATATGGTATACAGTTGATGCTTGCAAGTTTGTCTTTTATTTTGTTTCATGCAATGTGTGGCTATTACATCAGTCAACTTGCCTTCCACTCCTAGTCAAGAACAAAAAAAGGAATATTGTCATTTAATATGTTACCAGAAATCAAGTCCTTAGTATATTAGGAAATCAAATGAGAAATATTACCTGATCTATTACAAAATATTACCATTTTAAAAGCCTGGAGATCTATTTTTTACAATTAGATGGTGATGAACAAAGATTGCAAGTATCTAGTTGAATGTTATAATCTTCTTGGGGGTGTATATGTATCGACACTATATTCATGCATTAACAGCTATGAATTGTATATAATAAGATAGGTTAGTATATATATGCTAAAGCTACCTAAACTATTTCCTCTATATCCATATTAGTTCTTCGTGTTTTTCGTTTATTTTATGGGCATAAATGGCTCTTTAGTTATATACTCATGCCATATACTGTAATGCATCTACAACTACATCAACAGAAATATCGTAACACCCGCAACTAATAGTAAATATTTCTCACCTTATGCTACACATCTGTATATATGTATATATAGTTATAGCTTAGTAGTTATGGTGGAGACTGGATTTCTTAGAAATTAATAGTTTTGAAACATAAGATAATATGATTTTGAACTTAATTATCAAGACATGTGAGGGCGAAGAAGAACGGGAAGTCCATTTTGGGGTATTGGCATAGGATTGACAACGATATTCTCATCAGGAATTAGCTTATGAAACTTGAATCTTTTCACCATGTTATGCATGAACACTAATATTTCCAGTCTACCATATTCCTTTCCAGGACACATCTGAGGTCCTCTACCAAAAGGGGCATATGTGTATGGTACAGGTCCATTTCTTTCAAATCAAGTTGGATCAAACTTTTCTAGTTCAGGGAAGTACCTTCGACTTTTGTGCGTTGAACTTGCACTCCAATACAGCTACATGCATACGAGACATCACTTGTAAATTTATCTATTCTTATCGAAATTGTTAATCATTTATACTTTTGATTTAGTGAATTACGAGTGACTTCCAGCCCTTTGGAATTGAGAAACCATTGGAAGCTTCTTTAAAAGCACTCTGAAGAGGAGAAGCAAGTCTTATGACTTCAGATGCTATGTTCCACGAGTACTTCACCTTCTATATGTCATTCAAGTTCAACAAATCTCCTGGTGCTTTTGTTTCTGCTATCTCCACTTGTTCTATACATGTAACAAGAAGTCAAAAACAATTGCAATGTAACTATTAAAATCAAAATGACAAGAATTAATAATAATGAGAAATACCCTCATAAACATGCTCATAAATGTTGGGAGTTCCACAGGAGACTTGACAATAAAGGTATAGGCAATACTAGCAGTGTCATGTCCTCCAATCAATAGTGCTAGGATCTTGTCTGTGATGTCGCTCTCATTCATGTACTTTCCATAATCAAAACTTGTCATCAATATATAGGACACACCTTTCCCTCTACCATATCGATCTTTCTTTGTTTAATAATGGCAAGAAGCTCGTTCCTTATAAATTTTGAAGCATTAATGGCCCTACCAAATAGAGTTCCAAGCAAATCAATGGGGACGAAAATAAATCCTAAAGCTAAAGGATAGAAAAGGTCGTATAGTTTAATGATGCAATTTGGGTCTTCGAGGCTAATAAACAATCGACATGCCAAATGAAATGTATAATTCTTTGCAACATAGAAGACGACAACTTTGTCTTTGTTTTTCCATTTGGAGGCAAATTGTTTGCGTGCTATGGCATCCATAACACCGTTATATCGTTGAAGAGCCTCAAGTTTTAAGAACTCATAAAACATTTTTTGCATTTTTATGGCTTCTTCTTTAGATGAGGTTTAAAGAGAAGATAGAAAGGCCTTATTGATGGATTTAGGCCACTATGAAACAACAAGCCTGTTCTCACTAGAGAACAAGAACTTATTGCCTATTACATCGCAGACAACCACAGTCAGCTAGCCGAGAATATTGGTTTTAAAAACCTTCGACGAATATTTAGAAATTTGATCAAACAAAAACTTCTCAAGATGGCCTTTCCATCCAATGGACAAGAACTCAAGGCTCTCTCTTATATAGCTGCAAAATTAGTGAAGTTGTTGGTGAATCTATGCCACTTACATGTAATCTTAAATATGAAAAGAAGTTTGAGATGACAATATGAATCACAAAGATCTAGAAGTATTCATATGAAAACAAAATATATGCACGTAGCCTGCAAATCCTAACATTCACGTGGCTGAAACATAAATGACACCAACTCCAAGCAAATAAATCCTAACATTAATTGTTTCCCTCAATCATATCTCTTCTGTTCAACATCCAATGTCCTTTCCAAATTAGTTGAATCAATCTACTACTCTTTACAATGCTTAATCACTAATAAGATAAACAATTTTATAAAAAAATGATTATAGCTCTTATATTATATTCAACAAAATGAAGTCAAAGTAGGAGGAGAGTTAGTAATTACTTACGATTTGATAAGCCATTATTGCATAAAAAATACTAAAGTCTAACAAAGTTCTCATTACTAGTATATAGCTTAACTTCGACTATAAAGATGGTGTAGTCTTAATGAGCTCTATCTAGTACAACATATGTATCCTTTGGTGACGTTTTTTCTTTTTCTTTTCCTATCCCTCAAAGGAAAAGAAGGTTACTATATATCTACCAGCAAAGCTAGATATATAACCTTGAAGCATTTCCTGTTTTTGGGTGTAGAAACCATTATATATATAACCAGGAAGCATTTTCTGCTTCCAACAACCAACAATGATTTCCTTTACTTTTGTTGACTCTTTCTAGAAATATACGATGTACGTGCTTATTACCTTATAATGTTATATAAGTAGTTGACGTATTAATATTAGTATAAGCCAGCAAAAGGATTCTTTTTCCATTCTTGGTTCTTCTCTTCTTCTTCTTTCATATCTCTTTACTCTTCTTCTTCTTTCATATCTCTTTACTCTTCTTCTCTTTCCTCTAATCCATAACTGATATGCATGATGATATACTTCAATGAATATCAGGGTTTAAATTAAGGAAGGTGTCAGAAAATAGGTCATAAAAATGCCACGTAAAACATCTCACTCAGACTTAACGGCGCGTGTATGACATTACCAAATTTCCGTCCAAAATAGTCTAATATTAAGCAAACTCGATAATGTTTAGACCTTAATTGAGCAAATTATAATGTTTGGCCCTAAATTGATCAAACCAACAACTTTTGGCCCCAAATTGAGCATTTAGCCTTCTAAATGCTTCACATGTCAACAAGTAAAAGTTGAGCATTAGAAGCCCTCAGGTAAGTTACAACCACTGCCAATTCCTGAATGGAAATGGGAGAGGTTCACAGTGGATTTCGTGGTTGGTCTACCTTATACAAGAACTCAATGTGATTGAATTTAGGTGATCGTAGATAGATTGAAGAAATCAACACATTTTCTACCCATGAAGACTTCTTATTCGGTGTCCAAGCTCACTCAAGTTTATATTGATCAGATAGTGTGCCTCTATGGAGTACTTATATCGATAGTTTCGGATCGGGAATCACAGTTCACATCTCAGTTCTAGAAAAAAATTACATGAGACGTTGGACACTAGATTGGATTTTAGTACAACATTTCATCCTCAAACTAATGGACAATTTGAAAGGACAATTCAGACTTTAGAGGATATATTGAGGATGTGTGTGATAGATTTTGATAGTAGTTAGGATTGACACTTGCCTTTGATTAAGTTGGCTTACAATAATAATTACCATATTAGTATTAGGATGGCACCATACGAGGCATTGCTTGAACGAAAATGTAGGTCACCGATATGTTCAGAGGAGGTAGGCGAGAGGTAATTAGAGGGCCCAGAATTAATCAAGATCACGTCAAAGAATATCTCATTAATCAAGAAAAGGCTAGAGATGGCTATCAGTAGACAAAAGAGTTAAGCTGATATGAAGCATAAGGAAGTGGAGTTTTAAGTCGGAGATTTTGTATTCCTTAAAGTATCTCCAGTAAAAGGTGTGATGAGGTTTGGAAAGAGAGGAAAATTGTCTCTAAGGTATATTGGACCTTACGAGGTAATTAAGAGAGTTGGAAATGTGGCATACTGGTTGGCATTACCTCCGAACATGGCCTAAGTCCATCCAGTATTACATATTTCTATGCTTCGCAAGTATATTCCCGACCCTTCCCATGTACTCCAACCGTAGAGTGTGAAAGTGAGCAAGAATTTAACCTACGAATAGGAGCCAATGGCTATCAAGGATTCGCAGGTGCGACAGCTTCGATCAAAACAAATTCCCATGGTTAAGGTGATATGGAGGAATGGATGCATTGAAGAAGCTACTTAGGAGACAGAGTAAGAGATGAGAGAATTGTATCCATGCTTGTTTCCTTAATAAACCTTATTATAAATTTTGAGGATGAATTTTTTGTAAGGGGGAGAGAATGTAACATCTCGTATGCTATATATATATAAGAGACAACTTCTTCTTTTCCCCATTTTCTTATAATTTCATTTTAACCCTGCCCAAAAGCTACCATTCACAAATTCCCTCTCTCTAACCATTCTTGGCCGCCAGTGACTCAAACGGTTAGTGTTATATACCAATCTCTTCCTCTCGATGGGCCCGTCACAACCATACCCATTTCAGCCACCATCGTTGCTAAAATCATCACAAAATCGAGGAGAAAAATTGACGAAAAATGTCAATCATCGATCCGTTGCTTCCAGTGGTTGTTGTTGATCACCACTACCACCATTCGACTCATCTCGATGTCAAGAAAAAAAGTCCCATGGTCTCGTCACCCGCCATTACCTGGATCGCTGATGATTGACGGAAAAGGAGGTTTTTAACTTGTTTTTCTTTAATTCGTTCAAATCATTTGAGAATATAAGTATGTTTCTTTGGAGAAAGTTGTTCTAATCATTAAGAACATTCATTTGGTATAAAAATCGTTGAATTCTGGGACTAGAGATTTTTCGGTGACTGGAGGTACTGTTCTGACGACCATTTTGGTCACTTTTGTGAAAATTTTCCAAAAATTCTAAAAATTATACTAATCATTTTTCTCTAAAGAATCATAGTGAGATTTTAAATGGTTTGCGAATTAAAAATAACGGAATGTTTAGGCGTGAATAGGAGAAATTTCAAGATTTCATAAATGAACTGCTTAGGCAGTTCGGATGATACCTAAATTATTATTTGAGCCCAATAACTCCTAATTAGCACTGATTAGGATATTTTCTTTCTATTTACTAGGTATAGCAGGAGCAAGACCCCATCGGAAGGTTTGGGCGAATGAGTTCGATTACCAAGTAAATTCATATATATATATATTGATTAAGATATGTTCTTTCTATTTACTAGGTATAGCAGGAGCAAGACCCCATTGGAAGGTCTGGATGAATGAGTTCGATTACCAGGTGAATTCATACCAATTTACTATTATTGTAGTTGTACCAGCAAATAAATAAATAGTAATGCGTACCTACTTTAGTATAAGCCTTTATATCGAATTACTAAGCGAATACGTTAGGTTGGGTATTGCATACATGCATTGGTCATTACATAATTAAATGTTTATGTTGAAATATAAGAGTGAGAGTTTGTCCCACATTGGAAAAAGAGAGGAAAGAAGACCGACATATAAGTCTAGTGGACTACTCCACTTATCACCAATTGGTTTTAGGATGGAACCTCACTTGGGCTTATATGTGGTCTAGCTTTTCTTCTCGTGTGGGCCCGTAGGCCCATTGTAAATTCTAACATGGTATCAGAGCAGGTTGCTCTTATGTTAGTTGTTAACACCTCCGAA
Source organism: Erythroxylum mucronatum (assembly GCA_027563825.1). Taxonomy (NCBI): domain Eukaryota; kingdom Viridiplantae; phylum Streptophyta; class Magnoliopsida; order Malpighiales; family Erythroxylaceae; genus Erythroxylum; species Erythroxylum mucronatum. Next base: position 17,043,265 of record JAOSBP010000009.1, read on the forward strand.
TGATAGATTATGTCACGTGTTAGATCCACACGTGAGGGGTGTGTTGAAATATAAGAGTGGGAGTTTGTCCCACATTAGAAAAAGAGAGGAAAGAAGACCAACATATAAGTCTAGTGGGCTACTCCACCTATCACCAATTGGTTTTAGGATGGAACCTCACTTGGGCTTGTATGTGGTCTAGCTTTTCTTCTCGTGTGAGCCTATAGGCCCAATGTAAATTCTAACAACTAACAAAGTCGACGCCGCGAAAATCAAAGCCAGGCTCGAGGAGAAAACCAAGAAGAAGGTCGACATCATGTCTCAGCCGAAAAAAGATGGCGGTGGTGGAGGAGATAAGAAAGCCGACGAGAAGTCCGATAAGAAACCTGAGGAGAAAAAGGTCGAAGAGAAGAAACCGCCTAAGGAGAGGGCCATTGTTTTGAAAATAAGGCTGCACTGTGACGGTTGCATCTCTAAGATAAAGAAGATCATCTCGAAAAGCAAAGGAGTTACTAACGTGGCCGTCGATAAGGCAAAGGAGTTGGTCACTGTGACGGGGGCGATGGACGTCAAGGAGCTTATTCCCTATCTTAAGGACAAGCTAAAGAGAAACATAGACGTGGTTCCGGCGAAGAAAGAAGACGATAAAAAGGATAAGGGTGGCGGCGATGGCGAGATCAAGAAGGGTGATAAAAAGGGGGTGATAAAAAAAAGGGTGATGTAAAGAAGGAGAAGAAAGAAGGTGGCGAGAAGGAAGGAGATGGTGGCAAGAAGGATGGTGGTGGTGATAAGTTGGAGGTGAATAAGATGGAGTACTATGGTCATCCACCACTAGGTCCTTCTTACTGGTTTAATGGTGGTTACATGCAAAGTTACGTCGTTCAGTCGTATGTTGATGAAGGGTATGCGGTGAATCATCATTATCATCAGCAAGGATACGTGGTGGATAATAATGGGTAACTAACTTAATGAGGTTCAACTGTAAAAGGAAGGGTATGACATATGTATCAAAGATGGAGGCTGTCAAATTCAAGATACAAAGTTAAGCTTAATTTCTTAATTTAACATAATTGAGAATCGCTTGTTCCTCCTTTATTTCCATAATATCATTCATTTACTCTTATAAATAAAACTAAAGGATTCAACATAGCTATGGCATTTTCGCTATGATCACATGAATTTTAATGGATTAAATATTCAATAGTATAAAAAATGACTAACCTTCCCCGGAGTACTAATCCATCTCAAGTTACAAAGGATGTGTTATTAGTAAACAATATCATAATCAATTTCTATAAGGAAAGTTATAGAGAGCAAAGAACACTTTACAATTGGTGCATTTTGACCTTTATAACTCAATAAATCCATATTCAAATATAGGTAATATATATATATATACTCACTTTTGTCAAAAAAACTTAAATATATTTTTTACATTAAAAAATTAAAACTTTTGTAGCTTTTAAAAACTATAAAGTGTTGGTTAAGAAAGAAAAGGGCCGCTAGATTAAAGTGCTTCCTACAAACTATGGAAAAGACTTTATCACATAAGAGTCCACAAAATTTTGTGAGAACAATGGAATCTTGAAGCATCTTATTGCAACTTATACACCTCAATAAATTGAAGTTTGTAAGGAAAAATTACACTATTTTGAATATGGTGCAAAGTCTTTTGACAAGTAGCGAATTTAAAAGAAAATTGACCAGAAGCAATCAATTAGATCTTTCATATTTTAAATAAAAAACCTACACTTATTCAAAATATGACATTAGAGGAAGTATAAACCAGATTGAGACCATCATGTGTTTTATGCCTATACGCATATTCCAAATGGGAAAAGGTTGTTTGTAAACCTCATAAGCTTTTGATTGATCACTGAAGAATATATTTATGTCCTATTTCATCTAGCTTTGTCCTTTTCTAGTTAAGAAAATTGTTACCAGTTGTGAAGTAGTTTTTAATGAAGAAAGATTTGGCTAATGAAAAATAAATATTAGCCAACCTTGATAGAATTAACAAATAGGAGAGGGAATTGCCAGTAAAAAAATGATCAACAAATAAATTTCACCTAAAGATTGCATCAAGTTAGGTTGGGCTCACTACAAGAAAAAACCTAATTACCGACGGAACATTCCGTCTGTAATTTGAGGATTTTCGTCGGAAAATAACATCACCGACGGAATTTGGTGGCCAACAAGTCAGTTGGTAAATGGGCCGTAGCTGAAATTACCGACCGTCATATTCCGTCGGTAATTTGGCAACGGGACTAATGACGGTTCTTGTTTGTCGCCAAAATGTTAACGACGGAACAAATTAAGTACATTTCCGTCAGTGAAATGTGGCAACGGATAATTTTCTGTCGGTGTTTCGTAGGTAATTGTAACCCAATATACCGACGGAAATGGTTCCGTCGGCAAGTCTGTGACACATTTTCAAACGGAAAAACGTCCGTCGGTAAAACACGCATGAAACTTTTTACATTTCAATGTTTTTGTTATAAATGCGTAATAATGTTATATTATTTGGTATATATATAATTGATGTATATTACGTAATATTCTTTGTTCATAA
>JAOSBP010000009.1:17059569-17077694 GCA_027563825.1 Erythroxylum mucronatum
TTATTATTATTATTATTATTATTAATCGAGATAGAAAATAGGGATATGTTATTTTTCTGTCGAAGAAAACATGTTGTTAAAATTCAGAGAAACGATGTTTTCTAGTTTCTGTAAAACTGTTGTGGTTTTTTATTTTCAGAAACAAAAAATTACAACAAAGTAAACCAAACACGTTTTACTTATCTGTTTTTCTTTTTATAAAAACTGCAACAAAAATTGGAAGAAAAAAACGGAAATAAACAGCCCCTAATTAATCACTTTATGGAGAAGTGAGATTCGGTTTATATTGCATATATAAATTTGCTACACAGCAGAGAAGTAGAACAAGATCATTTTCCAGCAGACTGCTTGACAACCAGCACCGGGCATTTTGCGTGCTTGGCACAATGATCACTCACGCTTCCAAGGAGAACCCTACAACCAACAAGAAGCAAAATTCAATTCCTGATAAACCATAAAATTAGTGCAAAAAATTAGTACCTAATACCTCTTCAAGAAACCATAGCCATGGCTTCCCATGACCAAGGTGTCGGCTTTAAGTTTTTCTACTGTATCGCATATCACATCCTTAGCCTCTCCGGTCCTCACCACTTTCTCCACGTTTAACTGTACACAATCTTCATTCAGTAAGCAGACACAAAGAGAAGAAACAGAAACAGATGAAGAGAAAAAGGGCTTCACATCGTTGTTGAAATTCTTGTAGACAGCCTCCGCTCGTTCCATCACAGACTTCATTAAGGCATCACCGTATCTTTCCATGGTAGCAATTACACCCGCGGAGAACACGAACCGGGAGTAGATAATAGGCGAGGGCTTAACGTACAGTAAGACCAGCGTGGTATTATTAGAATTGCGAGACACTAGGTTAGTGAGACACCAGGATAAGGCGTGCATGCTCTCCTCACTCTCATCCACTGCCACCACAATCTTCATCTTCACTCCTTCCATTTTCAGTTACTCTTGATGTTGTCGCTCTTAGCTCTTAAATGTTTCGTGGCCTTATAATGTTGATAACAATGGCCCAACCAAGTAGTTGTGTAGAACAACTGGGTTGAAAAAGCTTATCTGGGAACGAACTAATACTATCGCATGCTAGGTTTGCCAAATGGTCAACAACAAGGAAACAAGCTTTTACTCGTGAGAAAAAGATTTTCTGTCCAGTTTTATGATGTCTTATTTTGTTCTATAAATTTTAGTTATTTATTTATACGAGTTCGTATTTATTTATGCGGAACCTACGTGGAACTCACATACATAAATAGTTGAGATTTATGGGACAGAATAAAATACCATAAAATTAGATAGAAAATCTGAACTCTTTAATCACCACTCTTATTACAGTATTTTGCTAGAGACAGGAATGTCGAATTTTGGCCATTGACAGTCCTAGCTAGAACTTGTTATTAGAGTAGAAGGAGGTACAAAAGGGCATTATAATTAGTTTCTTATAAGTACAGTGACTAAATAATCCAACTTTAATTTTGTTTCAAATTTAATTAGTTTTCACAATTTAGTTAATTTTAACTCAATTAAATAAAATTAATTTAATTGTGTTTAATTTAAAAATAATATTCAAATTTAAACTCAAGTCCATACATAATATTTTTTTTAAAGTATAACTAATTACAATAAATTAATTAAAATTGGTCAAATTCAAAGCTAACATATCAAAATTAAATTACTTGAATTAAGAAAATATTTAAGTCTGAGTTCAAGTTTTGAAGAGTTCAAGTTACAATTGACTATTAAATCTAAGCCCAGTCTAGATTGACCCGGTGCAACTCGAAGTTAACAATTTAAGTCTAAAGTCTCAAAGTTATAAAAAATAAGATCGTTTTGAATAAAACAATATCATTTTTAATTTTTAATTTAAAAAATAAGAACCCAATAAAGTAGAAATTTGAGTAATCTAGGCCTGAGTAGACTCAAGTTGGAGTCATATGCCCTAGTCTTAGAACAAAAATTTATCAATAACAAAAATATAAATCATTTAAGATTTGTCTAAAATTAATATACAAAAATTTAATTTAATTTAATTTTATATCGGATCAATCAAGTATAAATACTAAATTTTTATTCAGTTTGAGTGAACCAAATTAAAATTAAAACAAAATATTTATAATTTAGGGTTGACGTCAAATTTTTAGTTACTTTTTTTTATCTTCGACCAGGGTATCCACCGGCGTACTCAGTGACTAATCCTCTCGCTGGTTTGTAGGCACTTCACAGGGTGGGACAGCTAGCCCAAGAATTTAAGGCCGCTCCGTACCTAAAGTCAAGGATCGAACCTTCGACCTTTGATTAAGGATAGATGAATCCCTGCTACTCAACCACACCCCTTGAGTTAATTTTTAGTTACTTTGAATGAACCGAATTTGAATCCAAACAATAATATTTATAATTAGGACTCGACCCATTATTAACTTTAGTTGCCAAAAATTAGGTAGAAGTAGAAGCTAAGTTGTGTTAAAGCCTTGAATTCTTTGATAATAGGATCGAATCAAGCTTAATTAATGTGGAGGAACTCTTACTTTTTGTGTCCGAGTACATTGTATTGTAGGCTGCCCAGGCCAACTTGACGTCGTTTTCGGCTGCTTTAATACCTTACCCATGCGATGAAATGAAACACCTCATCTTCTTATCCGCTTTGATAAATGTGGTTATTAGACGTATGTGAAAGCGATCGCTTTTAGATTAGCACGCCAATTCGTGACTAGTTTGCAAGGGCCAAAAGCAACTTCTTTTTCCGTTTAAATTTACTTAATAATTTATATTTAGAAATACATGTTTATTTAAATAATTTTGAAAATAAAAATATTACATATATTTGAATAAGGCGTTGTGGGGCTGAGGGCTGGGGAATCCTTCGTAGGCCCGGCCTTGTGACACGGCATAAAACAAAACTTACTATCTGATTTGAACCTTTCCCTCGGGAACGGAACGGACCAATAATACTCTTGTTTGTTCAGGAACTTTGAACTTTCAAGCAAAGATTGGTAACCGTTGCCACCCGTCTCCTAATCACATTATTATGAGTGAGGACAGTACCAACCGTCGTAATCCCTTTGAACCTTCCTTCTTTAGGTTATAATCGTACCAAAATTAAACTATGGAGTTGCCTTACCTAATAAGACTCATTTGCTAACAACCGAAACTTTGCTGCTGCCAAAATAGAACTAACGAGATAGTTAAATTGGTAAAAGATGTAACTTATCATGTACGGCTCGAACGAGGACGTGGACGCGGAGTCCAATACACAGGCATTTTATGTGATGTAACGGCCAAGATTAGGCTGATTAGCTAGTGAACTTGTCCCCACGGGACACAATTTGCTAGACCTAGACACATCCGCTATTCATTAAGGCCAATCAAATCCAAACCTCTACTCTTTTGGCCAATTAGAATCATCCAAATGTAACGCGATAACATCGAGGAGAAGGGGATAAGCACAAATGTCTGCATCCTAAAACACATAAGCTCATGCTCAGCCTCAAGACAAAACGCAACAATTTGTGAAGTTCCATTTTAAAAGAGGAAGAAGGAACAGTATTGGGCGTCAAATGAATCACAGCTGTCCGTGTTTTTCGGTGAGCGCGTAAGCGGTTTTTTAATTCCAAGGTGGGGGGGTCCATTCAATTTGAATTTTTGGTAACGTCTGATTCCTCAGGACCGTTGATCAGAATCAGATCCCGTATTGCAAGCCTTTTCAATTGGGGTTGTTTTGCACTACTGTGTTAATCATGATTTGAATAAAATAAAGGATACTGGATTGAGCAAGTCACACGGTCTCAAGTCCTCCTTAGGCGTCTGTCTGACTAAGTAACTGTCGTTAAATCAAACATCTCATGTACATACATACATACATATGTACACAGGAGTAAGTCAAAGCACCGAATTGAAAGTGCGGTTCCTTAAATAAAACCGCGTCTTCTTGATTTAGTCTACGTTCTTCTTGAATACGTACAGATAGAGATAGATATTTCTTATATTTACTAGATATGGTGAATATTCTTTCTATCTTTTAATGGGAGCATTAGTATATTAATGCATCCATTTTCAGGATTAATGAATTGATGAGTGAGATTGACAACCACTTGCCACTTTTTGCCTTGCCAAGTTAATTGAATTGCATGGGCAGTTTAGGAAATTTATGTCCACTTCCTTTTCTTTAAAGTCGAGGATGTCCAGACACAGAAACAGAGTTACACAGGACAGAAATTGCAGAGCAAGTTTTGAGGAAACAAACAATTGTTGGCAAGCGAATTGGAGAAGGAAGAGGGAGAATAAATAAGAGGCTGTTTGTATTTAGAAATGAGAGACGTTGTGTTGTTCGTTGATGATCTACAATGGTGTTCTGCAATATCGCACTGTAGAATTTGCCACGAAGCAGAATTCGAAAGCTGTAAGAGTCTTGAAGCTCCCTGTGCTTGTTCTGGAACAGTTAAGGTAATACGGAGGCATAGTTGGTATTATGTTCTTGTGGGGTTTTTTTGGATTTTAGTTCTGGTTCGTGACAAACTGACTTTGGGAATTGTAACCTTTTGTCAGTTTGCGCACAGAGATTGCATACAGAGATGGTGTGACGAGAAGGGGAACACTGTATGTGAAATATGTCTTCAGGTTTGTATTTTTCCTGATTGGTAGATGAATTGTTTCTGTTTCTATTTTCTGGGTTTTGTAGTTTTCTAACTTTCAGTTGGTCTGAATTGTTCGTTGCGTTCTACCTTTTTTCGTTTGTTTTCGTTGCTTTTGATGGCGTTGAAACTGTTGCATGCATTCCCTTGTGTCTACTTACGAGTTTTTGGATTGTTCAAGGCTCAAGAGTTGGGTCTATCTTAGTTTCTGGTTTGAACCATTCCAACTATGTAGACTTTGAATATTCATCTCTGTCAGTCTCTTCCCCATCTCCTTGTTCTGATATCGGCATATTTCCATTTTCTTTCGGTGAGGTTCAACTAATGAATTCCCATAAACATTCATTGGTAACCGTGATAGTGAAGCTAATTAATGATCTCTTCCTTGAAACTGGGGCTTTTCTGGTTTGCTTCAAGAGGAATTGTAAAGTAAAGAATCAACTACATTTGGTCTTACTTGGTTTCTGCAGTGGCCAAGTTCTTGTTTAGCCTTTATCAATTTTTAAGTTTCAGGCAATGAATGAGTGGGACTTTTTCCTAATATTTTATTCTATATCATTACAGAATTATGAACCAGGATATACAGCACCTTCAAAGAAGTCTAAGCTGATTGAGGCAATGACAATTAGGTATGTTATCTCCTTGCATAATTTCAATAATAAAAATATGGATAAACAGCTAAAGTATGCATGACATTGTTCACCGATTGTTTTTTTGGGGTCTTTTGTAATGTACCTTTTAGCTTACCAGTTCTCCAATAAAATAAGCAATATTGTGATTACAACTAATTGCTTCATAAATAATGGATTGTTTTCTGGTATTATTGTCAATTATTGTAGTATGTCCTAAATTATGTCTGTTCCCTGCAGAGATAGCCTGGAAATACCAAGAACAGAACATGAATTAGAGAATGATGGATTGGTGGTAGCAATAGTGGAAGGCATCCCGGCTGACACTGTTTACACCGAGTGCAGGTCACCTGCCACCGAGAGGAGCAGCTCTTGTTGTCGGACAATGGCCCTGACAGTAAGTTCTGTTCACAATGGCGAGTTGATTGTTGCACGTCCTACAGCTCATTTTCTGTTCATTTAAGTGAGAGGACAATTAGAGATGCTAATTTGATCTCTAAAATGAAATGAGAGTGAGCAAAATTGATCTCTATGACATTTATGATAAAACCGTCCTAGAAAAATGAGTCAAATTGGTTATAGGTAGTTTGGAAATAGATGTGTGGGTCACAAGACAGGGAACATTTGGCCAAGTTTGACTAGGGAACCCATGCACTGCTACTTTCACCGGCCTCAGGATGATAGAAAACGTAGAAAAGTTGAATTGTTATTTATGTTGGATCCGTGTAATGATTCCTCCTTATAATGTTTTGTTCTTTAATGGCAGTTTATTGTACTTTTGCTATTGAGACACCTCTTTGATACACTTACTGGTGGAACAGAAGATTATCCATTTACACTTCTCACCGTAAGTAGTAGTACCTTCACCTCTTTATAAGCCCCAAAAAGAACCTATACTTCTCAATCAAGTAGCATCAGGCTTTAAGGATCCCTGTTTTGACTAAAATTTCCTTTTTTGAATCTATCAGATTCTTATCCTGAGGGCTAGTGGAATACTTCTTCCACTGTACATAGTGTTTCGGGCAGTTTCAGCTCTTCAAACTATTGGTCGGCAGCAATATCATTACCAGGTAAGGAGTATGCCATAACTTGCATTCCCTTAACATCGTATGGTGACATTTGGGGATCAACTTCTAGAGTTGGATGTTCAGTTGGGCACCTGCTGTCTAAATTCTAACAAGAAATGATTTATCAGGATTCTCTAGAGAGTGATGATGATGAAGATGGAACAATGTCCAGTGAAGATGATGCGGGCCGGCACTTAGTATGAGCAGTGCACAGCATTAACAACTTGCCATTGTTTAGATTTATCTTGTCGATAATTTCTCCCCATTTTTTTGTGATCACCAAAGAAATGAATTGACTTTTTTACATAAAAATTGAGGTTTTAAGAAACCTGTTAAATCGATACCTACTCACCTGCCAATAACTACTACCATACTAACAAGTATTATCAACGATAAATTCAAAGGAAGTCAAAAAACTGTAAAGAATAGTAGTTTCGCAAACTCTTCGATTTAAGTGCAATTACTTGTAAAATTTTACCGCAGTTACTTGTAACTGTATTTGACGATTAGTAGATATATGAAGTAACTGTATCAACAATTATTAATTTTTCTGTACTAAACAAAAACAGAAAAATAAATATGAAATTAAACAGATCAACACAGAAAATTTGATAATACAGCTCGGCACATTTTGTTTACGTTTATAGGGTTTTCACTTAGTACTTTTACTGAATTACAATAGATTTACTTAAGACTTTACTTAATTGACACTTTTTAATCTTTGACATTATCTTTTAATCTTATTTCCTGTGAAAGAATTTTCTACCCAATAATACGATTATCTCGTGTTAACTTCAATAGAAGATTTTCTCAATCAATCTTTTAATGAAAGAATAATAACCGAATAACTCAAGTAATTCGAATAATAAAGAATGAAAACTAAATACAATTGAGATAGGAAGGAACGACTTTCTGATAAATTCAGCTCCCAAGTCTCAATCTACGTTAGAGAATTAAAGAAGATATCAAGCTGATTCGCATAAACACCAACACGAAATCACAGTTGCATCGATAACACATTCATCAACCAAAGTATACGCAGCCTATAAGGAAATCAATTAATAGTCGTTGCTGCCCAAGGAGTTGTACACGCACACCACATGCAGCCAATCAAACACGATTCAGCCAAGAAGTTGTGCACATCCAACCAAAAACAATTCAACAAAGAAATCACGCAAAGCCAATGAAGAATGATACAGCCAAAAAATCACGCATACCCAATCTACCACTACCCTTGAATGTTCTGCCACTATAACGTAATTTACTCAAGCACCTGTGTCCAACATACACCAAGACTGCACATACACCAAGTCTAGAGGAGGAATCATGCACATATGGAGTTGCACATGTCCAATCCCCCACTATCTCATAATTTTTCTACCCTTCAACGTTATCTGCCCATACACCTTAAATCAACCACAACAAGACACAAACCAAACAAAAACCCTTGGCCACACCTCTGAAAATTTCAGCTGTAAACCTTGACTCTCACCTATGTAATACACCACAGTCGTGATGTATACACACTCCCATTTAAGATAAAATTCTATCACACTTAAGCCATTATCCCAAAAATCCAACAAGCTTATCTTCTTCACATATACCACTTAAAATAGACTTTTTATCACAACTGAGCAATTATCTAAAAATCCAACAAGCCAGTCGTGCCTAATTTAAATTCAATCAATTTGGATGCAAATTTTGAACTCATCAATATTATCTTAGATGTCCAATTATCGAAAATGCTAAAACCAAATAATAAGATATACATCATATATCTTAACAATCTCGCTCTTTTTGGCATTGTTTATCATATAGTCAAAACTCCTCTTAAAGGAGATAATTAGACATATAACCATCAAATGCACAAATCCATTCTCCCCCTTGGACAAAAAGATGCCAAAAAGTACCACGAATAGTCACACATATACTTTAAAATCTCCTCCTGAATGGAACATTCACCATAAACAATATAATGTCTCCCCCTTGAGACAAAACATTGCCAAAACTAAGAATGTCTTCCACACAATCAATCTCAGCGAATAAAGAAACATAAAAATTAGTAATAGGTTAAACGGAAGAATTATAAGTACGCTAAGATGACAATTTATCACCAGTCAATATATATGCCAACATATCATCACTTACTTCAATTCCATCTTCATAAGACTGATCAAATTCATAAACCCAAGCAAATAAAGATGAGCGTTGCCAATGTAGTGAGAGAGAGAGATATTCGAGAGAGAGGCCCACACTGATGAGAGAGATTAAGAGTCTTCGATAGAGCCAAATAAAAATCACAATGCAAACTACTAAAAAGATGAGACGACAGTAGCAACATAAAAACTAAAGAAGACAAATCTTTTTTTTACGTTTCATTTTTTTAAACAACATAAAAAAAAATTCAAAAATGTAAAGTACACAGTCTGTGTGCTCCTCGAAGAAATTCAAGCCTGGACTTATTCCTCGCCATATTATCTTTGTCATCGGTTTCTTCTTCTGAAGTAACTGATTTATCCTCTCTCTGAAAAGTTTCTTCACAAGCAGTAACTAACTGTGAATTTAGACAATTTTTTGTTTTTTCTTCATAATGTCTTTGTGCCTATAATTGACCCTTTCTAATTCAAGTGTGCATCGATATCATGGGCTGCTATTGGAAATTTAATGGAGAGTGTCTAGATTTTTGGTTTTAGCCCCTTTGAAACATCATTTGTAATAACTTGTAACATGTCAGTCTTATGTGCCCAATTACTCCATAAAAGTGACATATAGGTATGAACCTCTGATTTTTCTTTGAGATTTCTCCTTGGACAGATCTGGTAGCACCAATTTTCTTATCATTCGACTTGGAACATTCACCTCTATAGCTAATGCCTTGAAGATCTCCTTTAGCCTTACTAATTTCCAACAACTGTTCTAGCTTTTCGGTACCTCCATTTAACATTCTTATTCATTTTTCTGTACTGACCAACTTCAATTTTGTTTCACCAAGCTCATCTAATGTAAACGACAACTTCTTCTCTAGATCTTAAATGATGTTCTTCATGGAAGTGTTTTCCTCTTTCAACATCTCATTTTTCTTACATGTTTTGGCCCAATTATTATACATTAACTTATAGGCTTCATAAATACCTTCCTTGTTATCATCTGAAGTACTGTCATCACTGTCATAATATGAGATTTGAGCTTTGAGCTAAAACGTTTGCGTTTTTCATGAAATTTTCCGATTTGCTCACTTTTTCGTCTTCAATTACTTCCTTCTCGGTTACTGTTAAACAAGTAATTTGACTTTTGCTATACAAAGTAACTAATGCATTACTATTCACAACTTTTTCTTCACTTCCGAATTTGTTATCACTCCAAGTGCTCGTATAAGATTTCCGTTTTCTCTTCTTTAAGATGCTAGTACGCTCCGCTTGAACATCTCTGAAGTCTTGACACTCATGACATTGAATTCGCTTTACCTTTTTTCTCCCTTTTGAGTTTTGGCTTATTGTTTGAAGTTGTTGTTCGATGAACTTCCGCCGTTTTGCCTAAACTTGGGTCTGTCCTCTTTTACTTTCTTCAGCCACTTACTGAACTCTCGTGTTAATAGCTCCATATTCTCATTCTCGTTGGATTCATCTTCTACATTATTAATACATTTTCCAGTTTCAACATGTAGTTTCAATCCTTTGCTTCTTTCTTGTTTACCCCTTAAAAGATCCTTTTCGAAATTTGTAAGAATTCTAATTACCTTCTCCAACGACTAGTTATTGATGTCATGAGCCTTCTCGATTGCTGCAATTTTCAAAATAAACCTTAGAGGCAGGGATGGAGGTAGGTGGGGGCCAGTGGTGCACTGGGCCTCCCACCCCCAAGATTATTAAATAATTATATATATATATTAGGACGGGTTATTTAGAGGTTAGTGGTGCACTGGGCCCCCCAAAATTTAAAAAATTAAATATTTGGGCCCCTTATCTTAAATTCCTGGCTCCGTCACCGCTTGGAGGCAATGATCTCAACATCTTCTTGACTAGTTTTAGATTGGAATATTTCTTCTTGAATTGATGTGCCCGATTTGCTATATTGCACAATCTTTCATGAAAATCCCTAATAGTCTCATTTTCATTCATCTTTAGCTCTTCAAACCTTACAATTAACATTTTAAGTTTTGACACTATCATAGATTTGGACCCTTCATAAATAGTTTGCAAAGTATCTCATGCTTCTTTAGCCGATTCACAGGTTGATATCATTGAGAAATGTCCTTCATCAACAGTACTGAAAATTGCGTGCAATGCTTGTGAGTTTCCAAGTGCTCTTTCTTCTTCGGCTCTTGTCCATTTAGATGGATCTTTTAGCATTGTCTCTCCCTTATCATCAGTAATCATCGGATGTGTCTAGCCATGTAATACCAAGTTCCATACTCTTGTTCCATGTGCCTGAATAAAGACTCTTATTTGTGATTTTCATGCAGGATAATTGGAATTGTCTAACAACGGTGACCTAATAATTGATGCTCCTTCTCTTATGACCATAATTGCGAAACCTGGATCTATAACAACTTAATGCACCAAGTTCTAAATCGATGACCTTGCTTTGACACCAATTGAAAAACTATAGAGGGTAGTAGTTTTGTAAACTCTTCGATTTGACCACAGTTACTTGTAAGGTTCTGCCGCAATTACTTGTAACTGTATCTGTCGGTTACTAGATATAAAGTAACCGTATCAGCAACTGTTAATTTTTCTGTATCAAACGAAAACAGAAAAATAAATACGAAATTAAACAGAGCAACATTGAAAATTTGATAACGCAGTTTGACACGCCTTGCCTACATCTGCGAGGCCCTGACCCAACTTAATACTTTCATCGAAGTACAATAAATTTACCCAAGGCTTTACTGAGCCGACATTACTAAACCCTTGACACTATCTCTGAACCTCACTTCTCGTGAAATTCTTTCACACTCAATAGTACGACCACCACGTACTAACCTCAATAGAGAATTTTCTCAATCGATCTTTTAACGAAAGAACAATAAACGAATAACTCAAGTGATTAGAATAATAAAGAACGAAAACTAAATACACTTGAGATAAGAAGGAACGACTTCTCAATAAATTCAGCTCCCAAGTTCCAATCTACGTTGGAGAATTAACGAAGATACTAAGCTGATTCACATAAACACTAACACAAAGTCACAGCTACACCGATAATACATTCACCAATCAAAGTATACGCAGCCCATAAGGAAATAAATTAATAATTGTTGTTGTCCAAGATGGAGTTGTACACGCACACCACATGCAGCCAATCAAACACGATTCAACCAAGAAGTTGCGCACATCCAACCAAAAACAATTCAACAAAGAAATCACGCACAACCAATAAAGAATGATGCAACCAAGAAATCACGCATACTCAATCTACCACTGCCCTTGAATGTTCTGCACTCCACTACAACGTGGTTTACGCAAGCACTTGTGTCCAATATACACCAAGGTTGCACATACACCAAATCTAGAGGAGGAGTTATGCACATATGAAGTCGCATATGTCCAATCTCCCACTATCTCATAAAATTTTCTACCCTAGAACATTATTTGCCCATACATCTTAAATCAACCCACAACAAGACACAGGCCAAACAAAAACCCTTGGCCACACCACTGAAAATTCCAGCAGTAAACCTTGACTTTCACCCACGTAATACACCACAATCATGATGTATACACACTCTTACTTAAGATAGAGTTCTATCACACTTAAACCATTATCCCAAAAATCCAACAAGCTTATCTTCTTCACATATACCACTTAAAATAGACTTTTATTATAGCGGAATCATTATCCAAAAATTTAGCAAGCTAGTCGTGCTCAATTTAAATTCAATCAATTTGGCTGTAAATTTTGAACTCATCAACATTATTTTAAATGTCCAATTATCAGAAAAATTGTCAAAACCAAATAATAAGATATATACCATATATCTTAAAAGAATTCAGTAGGAAGAAAGGAGAGAATTGAAGCATCATATAAACTTCTTGTTACTATAGTACGCGATATAGCACGCAATCTACCTCTACGGATTTGGGTGATGTTAGTCGCATAGCTCATCCAGAACTTTCAGAAGACTACGAGTTCCGGTGCTTCTCAAGAGCGCTTCAAAGATCAAACACTGATGCAAGTTCAGCCTTTGAAATAAAAGATTCTGGACTATAGGCCTGTAAGATCGGGCAATACTATAGGCATTTTAACGGATCAGCTGGATGTAGGCCTGTATATGCCATCGCTCACTAACCAGTAGCCGCCATCATTTCACATCTCCGGCCAATTTCATTCAATAGCTTCCGTTCAGTGCTCTTTGAATGTCTCATTCTCTAAGACGACGCGCCAGAATCTCCGTGTTGCTCAGTCACTTCTCGCTATTCCAATCGTACTACTACTATTGCGATGGCCAACTCTACGCTGCCTCGAAGCTTGTACAAAGAGAAGGACCGAATCGATGTCGCCAAGAGCAAGTGCGCGTTCCAGTATTTTCCTCACACCCCTCTTACCTTCAAGAACCATTGCCAGGAAACCGATCAACTGTTCTTCGTTTAACAAATTCGTTTTTGTCGCTTGGGAAAGCACAATTTTCTAGCTTGAGTGACGTAGATGCAGATTCTGATGGTGGAGTTAGTGATAATGGTGAGATTAATGAGTCCCCATGTGAAAAAGAAGTTGAAATTCTCGGCTCTAGTGTGGATCCTGAGGAGTTAGAGCGTGTATGCAAGGTGATCGATGAATTGTTTGCGTTTGATAGGAATATGGAGGCTGTCCTCGATGAGTGTGGGATCAATTTATCTCATGATTTGGTCATACAAGTATTGGACAGGTTTCGTCACGCCAGAAAACCTGCTTTTAGGTTCTTCAATTGGGCTGCGCGGAAGCCTGGTTTTGTGCACAATTCGAGGACTTACAATGCGATGATGGACATACTAGGAAAGACGAAGCAGTTTGAGACTATGGTGTCATTGTTGGAAGAGATGGGTGTTAAGGGACTTTTAACAATGGAAACATTTTCAATTGCAATGAGAGCCTTTGCTGAGGCCAAGGAGCGAAAGAAGGCCGTTGGGATTTTTGAGTTGATGAAGAGGTACAAGTATAAAGTTGGTGTTGAGACTTTTAATTCATTGCTCGATTGTCTTGGGAGGGCCAAGCTTGGGAAAGAAGCGCAAGTGCTTTTTAGAAAGTTTGAGGGTAGGTTTGAGCCCAATATAAGGACTTATACTGTGTTGCTTAGTGGATGGTGCAAGGTGAAGAATTTGATGGAGGCTGGTAGAATTTGGAATGAGATGATTGATAAGGGGTTTAAGCCTGACGTTGTTGCTCATAACATTATGCTTGAAGGGTTGTTAAGGTGTAGAAAGAGGTCTGATGCAATCAAGTTGTTTGAAGTCATGAAAGCCAAGGGTCCATCCCCAGATCTTTGGAGCTTTACGATTTTGATTCGGTATCTGTGTAAGCAAAGAATGATGAAAGAGGCAATTGATTATTTTGACGAAATGGTTGATTATGGATGCGTGCCAGATGCTGCAGTTTACACATGCTTGATCACAGGGTTTGGTAACCAGAGGAGAATGGACATAGTTCACGAGTTACTGAAGGAGATGAAAGAAAAAGATTGCCCACCTGACGGGAGGACGTATAATGCCCTCATCAAGTTGATGGTTATTAGGAGAATGCCCGACGATGCAGTTATGATATTCAAGAGGATGATTCAGAGTGGGGTTGTACCAACGGTTCACGCATACAACATGATTATGAAATCTTACTTTCAGACAAGAAACTGTGAAATGGCTTGTGAAGTTTGGAATGAGATGAGCAGGAAAGGGTGTTGTCCTGATGATAACTCCTACATTGTTTTGATTGGAGGGCTTATAAGTCATGGAAGAACAGAAGAGGCTTGTAAATACTTGGAGGAGATGATTGATAGAGGCATGAAAACACCTCAGCTTGACTACAACAAGTTTACTGCTGATTTCTCTGTTCCTGGGAAGCCTGATACTTTTGAGGAGCTGGCCCAAAAGATGCGACTTTCTGGCAAATTCGAGCTCTCCCATTTTTTTGCAAGGTGTGCTGAAATTACAAGAAAGAGGGTCAACACAAGAATGGGGCCTTGGCGGAGTGCGTAACTTGTTGAAGATCAATTGTCTAATGGAGATCTAGGGAATAAGGTGTTGATCAATATCCTTTCTCCCTATAGTTTAGTGAATTCTTGTACTGATTGTAATATATTACTCTGAGGACTGTCATTGGTTGTCTTGTTAATCTTTTGTAAAGTTTGTGTTTCTGATAAAATTATTCATTTTTCACGTATTATATCGCAGGATCCGATCTTCAGAAGTCATGGAATAGAAATTCCTTAATAAGTGTTGTGTTTCTCTTGGTATGGTGAAAACTACCTAGAATCTAGAGCAGTTCAAATTGAAAAGGAACCAATCTACATGCAGTGTGTTGCATTTCTATTTCTCCTCCCGACTCAATATGAAGTCGCCTCATCAAAGAACATCCAAGGATTACTCGCAGGCAGTAGTCCACTGGTATTCCCATTGCCAGAAAATGTTGACTTTACAGTAGAGCAAGAGCTACTATAAAACCTTGATTAGCACTGAAAAGATGGCATTTCCATTCGATTCACAAGCATCCACTTGTTTTTGAGTGCTTAGTACTTGTGTTCTTTCAGTTTACTGTTATTTTTCAGATTTGAATAGTACTTTGCATTTAGTTATTGTAGCTTCAACTTGCAGGGTTTCACTTCTGGGATACTCAAACTGTACTCTGAATTTTCATTCCTATGCACAAAAATATAGGTAGAAGTTATCTACAGTAGGATTATATTTATATTGATTTTCCATAGCATTAGTATACTTCTTTGGGGATATAATAAAAGACCAGAAGAAATTCGATTATGTGATTTCATGTCCTTCTAGATTAGGACGACCAAATAAAGTATCAAAGTTAAAAAGTAGCACTTGTGGCTAATCCGAATTAAACAATGAAAACATACGCAAATTTTGCAAAAAGTGCAGCATGCAATATATTATGCAAATATGCAATGAAAATGAAAATAATAAAGGAAACCCAAAATTGATTCATCGAAACACTAAAGATGTTCGTGAATCCATTTCAGTGCCAACCTAAAATTATAACAAGAACTTCTAGACTTTAATGAACTATGACAGCACAAGTAGTGTCAAGAAAACATATCTAGCCTAAGCCACGAGAGTGCTTGCAGTTGTGGATTCGCTGCAAAAGAAGAGGATAAAAAAGATCAGAATAAACGGATATGAACTAAACAGATGATAAGCGCAAAAAGAAACATAAAACAGACGACTACGAGATTTAAAAACACAGGAAAAAGGCTAATTAAACAATGAAAAAAGGCTAATTCATAGAACACCAGTCTGCAAGCAATATATCAAGGTAATCTAATCGGGGAGTATAATACATGTTTCCAGCATGGAGTACTAACACCATTAACTGTCAAGAAAGCATAAGTTAACATAGCATATCACTGGTGCTTTCCATAGTTTGACAACAAGGTTAAATAATCAAAGAAATGAACCTCCAACCATTAAAAGCTATGTCTATCAATTAAAAATTAAAACCTAATGCAAAAAGTTCAGAAATTTCAAATCATCATCCTGCAGATATTTCATACTAATAGGAGGAATAATTTGGATGAGAAAGATACTCAAAATGGGACCCATAATTCTAAGATAAAGCAAGTCAATGAATATATGCCCTCAAACCTGAATATATTCCAACTAATAAGGAGGAAGCATGTATTTATAAGTACAGATAAGGGGCTCAATATTCTCTGAAGAAGCCGACTACAGGACCATCATTTTGGGGGTCTTCATAGACATCATAACTAATATTATCTCAACTAGTCCTGCCCATAATATAATGGGATCAATCTAGACAATATTAGCCATGATTACTATGAGAACCACCAAAATGACAGTCCCCTAACTTTTTCCTTCTGTGAATATGCATTGAAGTAATGACCAATGACTTGCATAATAGCACCGTAATAGGACTTACTATTTCCAGACAGGTGGAAGTTTCTTTGTTTTCTTGTAGTAGCGAGCGAGTCTGTGAATCCTGCTCTCCACAAGGATCAAACGGAACTTAGAATCCTTATCTTTCCTGTTCCTCTCCAAATGCTTTCTAATTGCAACTGCCTTTTTGATAAGATGGTACAAATCCTCCGGAATTTCAGGTGCCAACCCTAATCAATCAGATTATAACAATATAATCAAACTAATTTTACTGATACAAACCCTTTTTTTACCATGTAATTTTGGTCAAAATACACTTGAACAAATGCTGAAACAAGATACACTTTAACTTTATTCTAATAATTAAGGATAATTCAACATTTCTCCAACAAGATGACCTAAGATTTCCTTGGCACTAATTAGACACTCCAACTAAAACACCATTCATAGAATTTGAAAGGAAACATCAAGACCAAAAAATCCATCTCTCTTCCTCTCCACTCATTCTATCATGGCACATTCAGAGATCAAGGATAAATATACAGATTGAGAAAAAATATAGACAAATTACCATTGGCCTTAAGGATGCGAAGGATCTTGCTACCAGTAACGCTTCTGACCTGAGCAATACCGTGAGAGTCACGAAGAATGACACCAATCTGAGATGGAGTCAGACCCTTCTTTGCAAACTTGCATATGTTATCCTCCACCTAATACAAAATACAACAACAACAAAAAATCAAACATCCCTCCTCCACAATTTATAGAACTGATCCTACTGCACAATCTCATTCATACAGTCCCCAATTCACAATGTTCACGTGCATTGTTTCATCAACAAGCAACCAAATCAATATAAGTCCTAACACTTCGCTATTGTCACTAACATCTCCATGGCAACAACTCGATAGAAAACGATAGATAAAAACAAAGAAATCAACAGGATACGAATTAAAATCTTACATCTTGAGAAGAGATCTTAAGCCAACTTGGAGGAGTCCTCTTATAAGGCAGAGCTGAAGCAGAAATACCCTTGCTGCATTAAAACCCACCGCACATCACATAAACCATCACAATTCCTAATGCTTACTGACCAGAGAACAAAATACAGAGAAAGCGATTACCCTCTACTATGCATACGACCCATGGTTGCAAGAATAAACCTGTATCTCTCTTATTGTTGCCTATTTAGCTTCTTCTGCAACGAGCACCAAACCCCAGACTATTAAGCGATTGCAGTTTATAGGGTTTTATGACGGACTATACTGGGCGGGCGTTGTCTGTTTTTATGTTTTGGATGTTTGGGTATCCAATATTGCAAGCCCATGATAATTATTTTGGGTCCAAATCAAGATTTGTGGATCCAACTTCAAGAATAGGAACAGCTTGAGGTATTGTTCTTCTAATCCAACGTTATTAAAGGTTGGCTTGGGCTTGGCGTAATAGGTCAGTTTTCGATGCTCATTTTACTTGGCCATCTTCACCTCTTTCTGTTATTTTGTCTTATGCAGATCAGATCCACAAGTCAACCGCTTGGACAAGCAGCTTTATCACCGGTCTTCCCCACCGCCACGAGCACCTCATCGGCTGGTGCAAACCTCCTATCGGGTGGGTCAAGTTGAATACTGATGGTGCCTGTAACCGTTCCTCCTCCTCGGCTTCGGCTGGCGGTCTCCTCCGCGACAGTACAGGCAATTGGCTCGGCGGGTTTAGCCAAAATCTTGGCTGGTGCTCATCGTTATCTGCGGAACTTTGGGG
>JAOSBP010000009.1:17077794-17100078 GCA_027563825.1 Erythroxylum mucronatum
TATCGAAAAATATCAAACTTTATGTCTACGAAAAGCTCTTAACATAAACTACAAGTCTCCAGAAGATCATTTTCTCAAATTTTACCTCAAACAAAAAGTCAACTTTCAAGTCAAACATTCTCTCCCAAAAGTCAAACTTTCTAAATTCTTCAAATTTTCACACTTTTTCTTTTTAATTCTTGCTATTTAACTTCATTTTTATATTTCTATTTTTCATCAAAAGTTCGGGGTCCAACAAAAAGTGTTTTTGAAGTTTACAATCAAGCACTCATTTTTTTCTTAAAATAACTTTTGCTGTAGAAAAAAGTGATTTTAGACCCTCCAAAAACTGAACCAAACTAATGCTTAATCATGTGACCATTCTGCATATAGTTTTGACCTGAAGCCTAATGATAAACCCTATTTTCTTTCAGTGGTGTGTGTTCTGATTTTATTATAACAGATGCCTACAGTGAAGGGATCTGAAGCAACAAGAGAGGCAGGGGAGGAGGACAAAGTTTATGCCTTCTTTATGCGCTAATGAGTTACGACTCGTTGATCCTCAAACGTGTTATGATCGATTCTAAATCGGAGAAATCAGTAAAACATAAAGCAAGAGCTATTCTTAAAGACATGGAGATATTGACATTAAGCCAATGCATTATTAGCATGATCTTTAATTTGCAGGATAACACTAACTATTGTACATCAGGCTGTAGATACATCTTGAAATTTTCGATTGAGAAGGTTGGTTTATGTTCTGAGTGAACTAAGAGCCTTAGCTCCAAGCCAACATTGAATACCATTCTTCCTTTCTAATGAGCAATGACCTGCTTCGGAATATTAGTTCTGTTAGCACAAGCACAAGAAGAATGTGATGCCAGAAATCTCATCCAAACCAAATTTGATATGCTTCATAAAGAACTAGAATCATACATTAGAATTCATCCTTTTGATATGAATACAACTACGCGACTGAACCAAGATAGAAAAGTCAGAAATTCATCTAGCACAAGATGTTCCACAATATCAGAAGTTATCCAGATCGCTAGAAGCAGACGAATTAAGATTCCCATGCAAATACCAACTTCAAAGTAAAAAAACCCTACCAAATCAGGTAAGTTTGGTTTTCTTTGATTTAACTTGAGACTTGTCGGAGATTTCATCCTCATTGTCTTCTGAGGAACTCTCTACCAGATCTTCATCGGGCACGTGGATTGGTACATTATGCTTCGTGATGAATTCCTTCAAAATGCCCATGCTTTCCTCTTTCATTGAGGCCAACTGCTCTGAGATGAGATCATCCTTCACTGCACTTACAGAATACACCTCTGAGCCGAGTTTAAGCACCGCTTTAACGCGAGGAATTCCCTCCTGAGATTGAGCTTCCATTTCCACCTACAGAATATATTCAATGAATTCAAAATATTTCATCAGTTGACGAAGAAAAATGAAACAGATAGCTACCCATTTAAAAAAAAGTGAATCAGATACTCTACCCACAAAATTTGCAGAGGCAAAACACAGTTAAAAGAAGGGAATTGATACAGTATTTAAGCATCCGGCACTAAAAAGAACAAGAAGCTGAACGGTGAGCTACACATACACATAAAACCAAAGAAAAAAAACAATCGAAAGCTTAACAGACAGTAAGTGTAGCAAATTATTCTGACAGATGCATCGTACTAACCTAGTTCCCCGAGACGTCGGAATGGTTAGATGGAAAATAGAAGAGAGACAGAGAGATACAGAGAAGCAAACCTTGGGAGCAAATCAACGATTAGGTCGGCGGCTGTGTTGATTTCCAAGGACCTAAGTTAGTATTTTCGCTTGAGACTGGTACTCCAAGAAAGGTCACAACTCACAGAGATTGATTCAGTCCCTGCCTTTTTTTTTTTACCTCAGCATTTTATACGGTCAAGTCCAATTCCTCGTTCACACTAATCGTAAATCTTAATACCACTTTTTGTTATACATATAAGAACGATCCTTACTTGTGCTCGTTGCTTAACATCGTTGACTTGGTATATTTTGGGAAAAAATAGATTAGATTCAACTAAAAGTCAGCCTAGTAAGGGATTACTGTTTACATATAATTTACTTGTGATTGTAGTTTATGGTCACTTTTTACACAGGACTCAACCTTAATTGACTGTACATCAGATTACATCATTTTTGAAGCCGCCTAAAGCTTATCGAACTCAAGCTCAAGCCGTGTTCAAACCTAAGGGATATTTGATCAATTTTAGTAATAATCAGTACCTCCCTACCAGAATTCTGATCAAGATCTTAAGGGATGACGGTTTTTCTTTTCTTATTCTTTCTGATGAAAACCACAACTAACTTTGATTGTTCCTGCAACTTGCAAATTGCACGAGCGGCATGAATCATTGAACAAATTGGGGAGAGTTTCAGCAACACAAATATTATCCATCTGTTATACACAAGCTCAGGCTGAAATGTGAAATCATTTGCAATGAACTAAATAGTATAACCAACTATAAATAAGATTCTAAGTTGACAAACAAAACGAACAAAATTGGGTTCGACTTCTATCTCTCATGGATCAAAAGTGACTTGAACATGAAGATTAGGAGAAGTGTATGCCAGCCATATTGAACCGGGACAGTAGGTACAAGAATTCTCCTTGAGTGAGTTTAGAAGACCTCTTCTCGTGAAAATCTCCATCATTCAACACTGCTAAAACCTTTGCTTTGAATTCAGACACTTCGCCATTTGTATCGCCATCTTCCAACTCCATCTCGTCATCTGTTCCATCCTCATCCATGTCCATATCATCCTTGGGATCTCCAAGTCCCAATATGTCCATCTCAGAGGAACTACTTTGAGAGGCCTGAAGTGCCTGCAGGGTCTTGTAGTTCTTTTCTAGTAAAGAAAGAACATTTTTCATCCTGAAAATAGAACCAAGAGTCTTGTTTTTCCGAATGAAACAAATGCGGATGAATCCGTCCCATTCCTTGGGGTTCACTTGGGGCCGTGGTTTCCTGGGCTCAATTCTAACAACAGAAGAATCCACCTTGGGTGGTGGCCGGAAATTGTTCTTCCCAACTTTGAGAAGGTGGAAAACTCTAGCATAGAGCTGTGTATTCACCGAAAGCCGACAATATAGAGTATCACCCGGCTGGGCCACAAGTCTCATTGCAAATTCTCTCTGGAACATTATGATGGCACACCTGAATGAGGGTTGGTGATTCAGCAACTTGAACGTGAGAGGAGAAGAGATTTGATAGGGGATGTTCGCCACACATATATCGAAATAGGGCAAATCAGTCTTCAGCACATCACCTTGGATCACCTGAAACATCAATTTCATTCCGTTCACAGCGCAAACAATTCGAAACCATATAACATCTTAAAATAAAGATTAAAAAAAATATAGGAGGATTGATTTTGCATGCTTGCAGTATACATGAAAAAGAAACAATCTCGCTGAAAGCTTGTTCAGTATGGTGAATGCCCAATTTGTTCTTAAATGACTACGAAATTGAAATCCATCGTCATAAATCACAGGCTCTAACTCCACTCCGTCAAACAAAATCCGAATTAATTACGAAAACCTAAAAAAGTTCATACCTTCAGGCGATTAGAGAAAGGGGTACCCTGGAAACGACGTTGAAGCTCAAGAACCATACGAGGGTCGAGCTCCACAGCAATAACCATTTTACCAGCTTCCAAAAGCTTTTTGGTAAGATTTCCCGTACCGGGACCGATTTCGAGAATCACATCGGTGCTTTTGATGCCTGATTTCTGGACAATAGTGTCCACAAGTAATGGGTTCTTGAGGATGTGTTGCCCTTTCGATTTGTGAAAAGATATACCTCCTTGGAAGTGGTTTGATGGTCTTGGCTTCACTTTCTTTATTTTGCCGCCGGCCATGGGTTTGCGGCGAATACAAGGATGTGGGATCTACTAGGTTTAGGGAGGAGTAGATTTTGCAACGCAGTGTATTTATGAAACCGATTGATAGATAAGCTCATAAGACGGACCTGAAAAGCCTCATAAGATAAGCCCGCCTAATCAAAATTCCACACCCGTTACAGTGCCTTTATAACTAAATAATGATTAAAAAAATTCAATCTTGATGCATTCAATTGTACAAATGTTCAACTTTTTCTAATTTTTTTTAGATTTTAACTTTTGATTTGATTTATTTTAATAATATTAATTTATTGGACAATTTTTTTTAAATTAATAAGTTCTTATAAATTAATTATTTTACTGAATAACCTTTTTTTAATTAAACTTTAAATTATTCAATAAAACAATCTCTTTCAATTATATTTTAAATTCTTTCATTTTATTTAATTTTTTATCGATTTTATAACAATTTAATACTAATTAAATTTGATTCACTTTCTAATTCCGTTTTTAAAACAATGCTAAAAAGTCTAACTCAGCTTAACATTGACTAATTAAACTTGATTAACTAATCAGGCTGTGGTTCAAATTTTATAAATCTTTTTAGGTTCAATTAATCTGAAAAAACCTATTCATAATGAACAGACCAATTTGAGATTATTCAAACTGATAAGACTTGGGCAAAATTACACTATTGGAATCTCATTACTTGAACAATGTATGTATGCTTTGACTCTCAAAAGTTGATTGCTTTATCAATTCATGGGCTAATAATATCACAAAAGATATATCATTAAAAGAACTATTCTTTTCATTTTTCCTGGATACCCTTACATCAATTCACTTTCAGCATATCTGTGCTATTCTGATCAAAAACAAAGAAAAGAAAAGAGAAAAGAATAAAAACCCATGCTTTCATCTGGCATCTCATCCCTACTGTATCGAGTGTTCCATTTACAAAAGAATTGACAGATGAAAAATGTAAGGTGAGAAAAAAACATCATCAGAATCAAGCTATGATAGACCTTTCTCCAACCTTGACAATTTTTTTGTGAACCAATCCTTCAGGCGTCTCATCTTGTTTGATAGCTCAGCATTTCTCCCAAAATAAGATTGAGCATTTTCCATCATAACATCAACGTCATGCTTTACTGCTTCCAAGCTCCTGTAATAGTTGTTCTCTAACCTCGAATTTATAACTTCGGGATACAGAGGAACTGGGAACCTGCCAGAATCCAAGAGAATCTAAGGTCAATGCATCCTCGCATCTTCTCCAGTAAATTCAATCCCATAACCTTATACAATATGCATATGCTACTAGGTTGTCGGTTGTCCCACTGGGGTGCAAAGGGTAGTTACCTGTTGAAGAAATCCAACTTCTTCGGAGCCTCGTTTAGTTTCTGGATCCCATACTTATCCTGTGACATTTTGAAGTAAAGATAGTCAAAACATGATTAATTCTTTCACAATTGATCTAAGTTAACACTTGTGATCAACTGAAATTTTTTTGATATAAGTTTAGAGTTAAGATGACACAAAAGACAAGCTAGTCCAATTTCTACTCACTTCCTGCTCTAATCTTTCAATACTAGTCAATAGCTTCTCTCTGATATGAAAATCGACATGGGGGTGCTCCCATGCACTGTCAGGATCATGCAGTTCCCAAGGGCTGTGTAGATGGTCTTCCGGGGGATCAGTACTGTATTGAATAAGATATTTCTCCCAAGGGCTGTCACGAAACTTGTCTGATTTTGCTTGTGAGGAAACAATTTTACCTTCCCACCAACTACCGTCTTCCCCATTTGCATTCCTCCACCACACCAGGCATTCGTCACCCTTTGTCCAGTTTCTACTCATAGCAGCATCATACCGTGTTTTCTCAACAACAAAATCAGGAAAATCAATCAGTTCAGGAAGTGTCAGATCAAATGCATTACGATATGCCCCGGATGAAGGATCTGTAAATCTAAGCCTGATTTTACAACAGCTATCACCAGAACCAGCAACAGTGGCATAGCAAAGATTTTCCACCTTGCAAATTTCAACTGCATTAAGGTATCCCTTAAACACACTCCAAGGGCCTTCCTCTCGTGAGCCTCTCGACTTTATATACTCTTGGTGGCCCTGAAAAAATGATAAATTAATTGATAATATCAAACAACAATTACTTGGAATTAAGTTCAACATTTTATCCAAAGGATAATATTTCAATATATCTTTCTCATCTACCACATGTATGCATTGGATTAGTCGTAATTAGAATAATTGAAGTTGCATTCATATAAGGAAAACCAGAAAGAAAAAGGTGTGATACCTGTCTCAGATATACAATTTCATCACCTAGCTGAGGGATATAACGATAACCTTCCTCATGCTTTGACAACATCAACCAGGACAATTTTCTTAGTGGTTGGTTTACTTTGCTTGCTAACGAACCCCACGTGTCATTATCATAATAACTAACTCTCCTGTTTCTAGAAGACCTTGGTCTCACGGTTGCTTTTGAACTTGATGTCCTTTCTTCTGAGAGGACCTTATTACTAGAATTATTGATCATCTCTGGCAATGCATGGCCTGCTCTCAACCTAAAGTTATTGGTTGACGAATTTGGTTCCCAGGAAGCTGGTTTCATCTCTGCAATGTGAATTGCATCAGTTGCAACTTCAGATAAGCCTTTTCCTGAATTGTGATAATTAGCTTCATTTGAAGGATAGTTCTTACCACCATCAAACCCATTCAAGTCATCCTTCAGTTTCATTGACATGTCTCTTTTATGAACATCATCACTGTATGGGTCATCCATTTGTCTGGAAAGGTTCAGTTCAGCTGAACTTTTTCTGTCAGCCAACAGTCCTTTTGTTTTTATTCGTAACTTTGTGGATTTGGTTGGAGGGATCTCTTTCGCTTTCTCTGCCAATTTCAAGTCAGCAACTTCACTTACTTCCAGTGAATCCTCATTTTTGCTGTTATCAGATCCATATCTATCATTATTTCCCTCATTGTGGATGACACTAGAAAAGGCCGCTGACATGCCACGCTTCAATTGGAGGCTACTAGCTGCTAATGAAGAAAATGATGAAGATTCTTGTATCCTACTGAAACAGCCAAACTCCTCAAGTCTTGCAGCATTTTGGTTGTGTAATACATCTTCTTGAATCGGAGCATGATCCCTGCAAGAAAAGAAATTAATATTTACCAATATTTTAGTATAAATAATCCTACTTAGCTCTCAGGTCTAACGTACCCACTAACATAAAACATGCTTCCCCACTGAGCACCAGACGTTGCATCTTCACCAACCAATGTGTCATTTGGTGATAAGCTTCCTAATATGGAATGCTTCAAAGTGTGGTTGTTAACCTCTTGCCCTTCAATTTGGTTTCCTTCTCTAGCAAAATACTCTCCATGGTCTTCAAGCTTTTCCTGACTGCTGTTATCAATTATATTCTGGTCTCTGGAGAGCACCAAACCAAATCTAGTGATGGTAGATGACTCTGGATTATTTGAATGCATGTCAACTCCAGCTTCATGATTGACTGTGGAAGGTGAAGCTAGAAAAACGGACTTATTCTCAACATTGAGCCTTCTGTCAACTGGAGACACAGGTTTCTTAGAATCACGTAGTGAAAGTTTCAAGACTAGTTTTTTCCTATCTCCAGGAATTGTTTGGCCTTCACGGAGTTTATCTGGTTGAGGCTTTGCTTTTCTGTCCGCCTCAAAGGATATATGTTTATCCTGCTTTCTACCTTCCATATGTGCATTCTTTTGGAATCTATCAGAGCTACTGCTCTCAATGTATGAATCTTGCATATCAGACTCACTGTTGGAGGTATCATTTTCCGAGTCATCATCAGAATCACTATCTGTAGATGTTCCATTAAGTCTTGAGAATGAGTTTATGGCATTGCGTGCTGCAAGCCGCTGAGGTCTTGATGACTTTACTTTGGAAGACTTCTTTTTAGATATTTTCCGGTCACTTTTTATCTTCTTTGCTCCACTACTCCTGGATATTGAGCCACTGCATTCATCCAAATTTCTCTTCTTGATCCTCCTTCCAGAAGAAGTCATCAACTCAACCTGAAAAGTCATAATTTAGTTGGTCCATAGGAAAAATTGGAAGGGAGTGACAGCTAAAGCACCACTTACTTCAGTCTTGTGTCTTCTTCTTCGTGACCTGCGAAGGCCATCATTTTGACTATCTTCATTGTCACTGTCATTGGTACTACAATCAGGATCACTGGGAGACTTGTCAGACAAACCACCCTGTTCACCTTCACTGGTGGAGTCATCGGCACCATTATATTCTGAGTCAGTGTCATCAGTCAAGACATCATTTTCTGGTTCCCAGTAAATAGCATCCATAAAATCAGGTAGTGGCTCTATTATTCTGTCCAAATCTTCCAAAGGAGGCATTTGGTAATCGTGGCCAAAAAATATATCTGGACCAATGGCAAAATTGATGGACAAAGGATGCCACTCAAGACCCAAAGCACCAAGTCGTCGTTTTTGGAACATGGTCTGATAAGGTTCTGCATACGGAATCATACCTGGAAGTTCCATTAAAGAAAAATAATGATGTCTATTTAATCCAGGAACCTCCCATATAGTTTTATGTACATGCTGGTCAGGATAATAACATACTTGAATCACAAAGGGGATCTTGAATACTTCTCCGATGAGGAGCAAGTTGAGTTTCCTGCATCAAAAATAAGCTCATCACAAGATTTTTGATAGCATACTGTAGATAATCAAAAACAAAATAAATAAGTTTACACTTTCAATAATTTAACACATAACACATGATACAAAAATGTTTATCCACCAAAAAAAAAACTTTCTGATATAAATTAATTCATTACAGGAAAATTAGTATCTCCTCAGGAATTAAGAAACATGAATAGAAGATGCTATGCAATTCAAATGGAGCACTTAGGTTTATGCCACCCAAAAGCAGATTCACCAAAAGATTTCATAGCCAAGGAACATACCTGATCAAGGACATTTCCAGCAGAATCTCGAACAAGGGGCCGATAATCTCCAAGGAAAAACTACAGAGAAATAAATCACAAGACATCAAAGCACAAATGAATTATATTCTGGAAAAAAACAAAGCAGGACCAGGAACTGGAATCAAAATTTCCTATACCTGATCATATTTGGCATCCTTTTGAGACTCACCCTGGCCTGTGTTTAGCAAGTATATCTGGCCAACATCATCAGAAAGCACAATTGATGTCCCATCCCTGTTCAACAGAAACTACTGTCACATCACCAGGATAAATTTTGAGCCAAGGTGTGAAAAAATTCCCAGGATTTAGCCAAAAGAAACTAGCTCAAATTGCATCTACTTGGACTGTGGCATCAGGAAAATGAATAATCAGGAACAATAACACTTAATTAAAACCTCAATGCAAAACAAGTAGACATGTAAACTGCTGATCTAATTAGTAAGAATGAATATAAAAATTTTGATGATGGTCTAGAATGTAGTTCACTTACGGAGAAAACTTCCCATCAACCAACTTGAAACGTCCAATTTCATAGGTCCGAATAGGAATTCCCTCCCATATCTATGACACAGCAGACAAGAGTTGAACAACAGGCTCTGACTTGAAAGTAACAAAATATGAACATAAAGAATATGCAGACGTAGAAACATACATCCCAAACAATTGTTTTTCCATCATATCCAGCACTCATAGCGATCCTTGGGTTGAAAGGATGAACATCTAAAACATAGGACTGCCAGAATTCAATAATAGATAATCAGTCATTGAGGCAAATCTGAAGATGCAAAAGGATTAAAAAAAAAGATCTGAATGCAAAATGACAACTAGGAATAAGAGAAAGAACATAAATAGCACGATTCCGAAGAAAAATTACCAAGCTGAATCACAAAACACAAAAAAATTTATCAACCTCAAATTCAGCTAAAGCAACATGAAGTTGAGAACAGGCAGTAGAAAATGAAATTTGTTGAGACAGTTACAAAAGCAATTCAGATGAGAAGGAAAAACTGATAGGTATCTTCTTGATGTCATAGATATTATAACCTTAACATTATTAAGGACTCAAAGAGAGCCAGAACATAAAGGATGACATGTCCAAGCATCAAGAGGAAAGATAAAATCCTTGATCACCTGAATCATCATAAGTTCAGGCCAAGCACATCAAAGAAAAAGCACCATAATGAGGGCCATAATCAATTTTCTACTCACAGATTCAGAATGACCTTTCAAGGAATGTACTAAGCTGCCATCAACGGCATTCCAAACACATATTCTGCAATCTGCATAAATGAAACCCAATTGAGGGCCTTTAAATAAAATACAGACGAAAATCAAGCACAGAGGTCTTAACAAATCAACATTTAGCAAAACAAAGCATTATCTGTAGGTCATGCATTAGTAAGTTGCTATTAATCGACTGGTAGGAGGTTGAGACTGCAACAAGATTGTTAGGATGATCTCCCATCCGTCTACTGCATCATTTGGGTTAAGATATGTAAGCCTAAGTTGTTTGCCAGTACTTGCATTAAATGCTCTTTTCATTTCAGCCTAAAGGAAATTTCCATGGACCTCAACATCAAGATGAGCCTCAAAAGAATGGACAAATTTTATGTTTAAATAATTCCCTAAGACTAGAGAGCACAAAACATGCACAGGATAATTAACTAAAGAAGATCATCAACGAGACAACTCTAGTTTGATATGGATATATATTACACAAATTTCTTAACTGTTATAATAATTACCAAAATTAATTCAAAGTCGGTACAGAGATATAGAGGAGCCAATGCACTGTACTAAATATTAATAATTACCCATTATAGCTGCAAGTACAAAGCGATTATCCAGGCTCCACACTATCATATTAACACCCCGAGGTGTTGGCAGAATTCTCTGGCGTGGGCCTCCTCGAGGTGGCTGTGGAGGCAATGGAGGTGGTGGAACTTTCAGATGATATGCCTTTGTCCAACGGCCAGATTTCCCCTAAGACAATAACAAGATATTCAGAAAAAAAAAAACGTGCAACATTATGCGTCATGATGCAATTCCAACTTTTCAGGTTGATGATGCAAAAGAAATTCTGAAAATATCTAAAGCAAGATGCTCAATAGAATTGCACACTCAAAAATTTTGGTGGGTACTGATCAGAAGGAACTCACATGGAATCTGCGTGATCTAGGAATCCATATAATTGCACTACCATCTCGAGAACAAGTGACTATGTTATCATGACAGAACCTAACAACATCGGACAAAGGCCATAAGTGCATGATACTTATGACAACAAGAAGGAACAGGTAGTTCATATGTCCAGAAAAAGAGACTAGATAAAAGTGGAATCAACAGTAATCATATTGCTGCTAAAAAAGAAGATGTTTGCAGACCATGAATTTTTGAATTTTGGAAAGTTGTCCTCTTTTGAGACATCAGATATTGAAGATCTTGAAGCGACAGCACAGCCACTGCAAAAGCAGAACGGTTCATGTGAAACTGAACAGATGATTAAACTATTAACAAAAACTGACTAACCTGAATTGAACATAATTGACATCGTTCTCATGACCAGCCAATACATCCAACTCATGAATCGGTTGATCAGCCTCCTCGGTGTTAGATTTACAAGCACTCCAGACCTGCAATATTCCATTTCCAAAAAATACAGACTGTAATGTAGAACTAAAAGATACACCACAAAAGTTGGATTCAGACTTTGCATCCAAACACACCCTTGCATAAGTGTCCGAGCTACCAGTGACAAAAACAGTCCCATTCGCATTATAAGCACAACATAATATCTGATTGCTTGGCGGCCCGCCACTTGATGAGGGTCCATTATTGGATGCAGCATGGCCCTTAACTGCAAATAAATAAATAAATAAACCAATTAGTGGTCATACAACCATGTAATTGGCCATTTAATTCTCAAAAAAAACTATGTAATTGGCCATGCTAGAATGGGAATTTGTCGAACCAGAGGAGGCATCTAAAAGTTTTGGCACATAAATCCGAGGACTACTATGGGAGGATCTAGCATCCCAGATTCGGCAAGTTCCATCATCAGATGACCTAAAAGAGTAGGGATTAAAGAAAGTCAGGATTGTCTTCCCCAGGTGGCTATATTCATGAACATTACTGAACCAGAGACATGTATTGCAAATTTTTTAGAGAACTGCTCTGTGCCACACAAAAACATGAAACAAATATATGAAACTGACATATTACATCAAGTTTCATTGAACTCAAAGCTTTCAGTTTAAAAATGATAGCAAGAGAATCAACCAGGTATACGTTGAAATAAAACAGTGAAATTGAGACTCACGATAAAAGCTGGTAAACAGAGCCTGGCCTGGGGCTAAATGCAATGGTAGTGACGGCTCCAGTGTGCCCCTGCAAGACTGAAATTGGCATCCCATCTGGCAGGCGCCACTACAGTAGACCAAGAACTATTTAGTCCTTAATGACGACCAATTAAACACACTTAACATCAAGGTTTGGAAATCTTACAACTCGAATAACAAAATCATTTGAAGCAGATGCCACTAGCGCATTATTTGAGCTTACAGCCAAGTCAGTTATGTCACCCTTCAGTGCATAGTCACACAAGGTCAAACAGATTGATTTTGCAAAAAGATAAGTATAAGAAATATGATCAAAAAATTTTAAAAAGATTTTGCTGAAATAGTTATTAGCGTCATAGTTTAAGTATACAATCAAAACTAACTTCATGTCCTCGGCAACTGGCCAAGCAAAATGCAGTCTCCATCAACCAAATCTTGACAAGACGATCATCTGAACCAGTCACAACATATCTGCCTGAACGGTCAAATATAGCTGTAGAAGTCAAGCAATAAGAATATCAGATTAACTGCTATGATGGTTTGATGGCAAGGGAATAATGGCATAGAAGTAACAAATAGGGAGGCATGATTAGCATATTTTTTCAAAAGTTAACACTTCAGTACTTGTATAGCTAATTACATCAGTGTTGCAACTTGAACTGAAAAAGAAAATAATATGGTAAAGTTTGTAAAATATCTACTGATATCTTTGCCAATGTTTTTCAGTTGATTATAATCTTTTAAATTGTTAAACAACATATGCCAGTCATGCAAAAACATTAAGCAGTAATTAATGCAATTGAATCCAAGGGGCATGCTCTCTTAAAACCTTGATCAGCAACTTCAACTGAACCAGGAAGGAATATGCTCAAAAAGAGAAAATATGAATACAAAGTTGGAGGAGAAAACACACCACAATACACAGCATTACGGTGGCCCCTTAACTTTTTCAAATTTTGCATCTTTTGCACCATGGTTGATGGCTTAGCAATGGCATAGCATGCAGCACGAATGGAAGGAGCACGATGGTGCTTTGTGAAACCCCCTCCTATTTCCCTCAAATTCAGTCCATGTACCTGATCAGCCAGCATATGGGGCCAACGCAGATGCACTGGCAAATGCTTAACTTGTTTATGCATAGTTTTGTCGTCTGTAAAAACAGGAGAGGAACAATGTGGGAAGAAGACCAAAATCCTAACTAAGAGCGCAGAATCACTATTCAAATCCAAAAGAGAAATGATATGAGGAAAGAAAACTCAGAAGGCCATGACAGCTGAATAGTAGTTGATAATATCAGCAATGGAGAAATGGAAGCTATCCTAGCAAGAAACAGAAACATTTTCAAAGAACTTATGGGAAAAGAGAACTCTACAGCAGCCATCCTACTAAGAGAAAAGGCAGCCTTGCCAAGAAATCTAGCAAGGTCGGTGCTTGAAAAACCATTTTTGATGAAAGATCAGCAGCTATAGATCTAAATGTACATAAGCCAGGCCAAAGCACATAAACTGTGCATTTAAGAAAATTTTGAAGTATACATCAGATATCAAGAAAGTTCCTAGTGAATTAACGATTAAAAGCCACACTGAAATTAACAAATTCTTGACCATACGTCTTAGTTGTTAAATATAGTAGTTAATAATTATCCTAGTAGAAAAGGCAACCAACAGTCATAATCCCTTATAGCAGGGTCTTTGAAATTCTCAGGATAGTATAGCACAAGAAGATTTTCAATGAAATAGCTAAACTCAGGTTTATAACTCAAAGCATCAAAAGTTGCAGTCTTGCTATACTTAAAAAGGGTAATTCAAGTTTAACCGAACATAGGCAAGATTTTCAAGGAGGAAATAATGACATGATTACAATAGAAAATGTAGAGATTTATCAAAAAAAAAAAAGAAAAAGTAGAGTGCATTTTATGAAAAGTGCACATAGGCCTACTACATTCTGTATGTGATTATAATAAGATATCAATACTGTCGAGAAATGAAAAGGATCCAGATCCCAACAATGTAGGGACATCACCTAGGCCTACTGCATTCTGTACGTGATTATAATAAGATATCAATACCGTCAAGAAGTGAAAAGGATCCGGATCCCAACAATGTAGGAACATCAGCTGCATTTGGAAGAGCTCGGATCTTTCCGCCCATAGGAGAGGCAATATGCAGGAGAAGTTGCTTTAGAAGTTTTATCAAATGATCTTTCTCAATATGAGGATACCTGATAAGCAAGCAATTAGAAGGTATGTTATTACACAAGAGACACGCTGCCTGAAGTAAGGCTTCTCTTAAAATGTGAGGCAGCAGAAAGGTCATTTTGATAATGATCGTCAATAACATTAACAAACCTTGCCCTTAACACAGTTTCCACTTTTAAATTATTGACTGCCAAATATTGCTTGTCATGGTTTATTTACTCTGTTATTGCTTAATTTCTTGACACAAAAACGTAGCACCTATTTATGTTTATGAAATCCAATGGAAACCAGTTGATACACAATCCGATACATTTTAGGAAAGGAATTTTAAACTAATTTGCCAAATGTGTACAAAAGAAGGGAACTATCTAATAGCACACAAAGAGTTACCTAAAAAGGAAAAAGAGAGATGTGTGTGTATTACACCAGTAAAGGTGAAATTCAATGTGGAACAATGGACACGTGCCAGGCTATAGTTTATGCCCATTTATAAGGAGAAGGAAACAAGGTATTAACAATAATTTTCCTCTTCGCTCTGAACGATATGGCGTAAAATGTAATATAAAGCAATAGATTCAAAAGCCACTAAACCATACCTGCCCAACAGCGCATCATAATGTAAAGGAAGAGACAATCCATTATTGCCATCTGTTCCATTATGTGCGCCTGTTCTTGAAAACCAAGCATGATATCTTCTTGGTAGAAGTTCATGTTCCAAAAGTTCATTCATGAATTGCCCAAAGGTCCTTTGGCATGGCCCATAAGACAAAAAATGTAAAATCAAAAAATATACTTCTTTAAGATCTACATCTATGTCTGTCTTAACAGTATGGTTAGTAGCTCTCTGTTGTTCTTCAAATTGTGACTTCACCAAAGCCGTATTTGGGTGATTGAGAGGTGCTTTATTACTGGAAGCTGTACCACTAGAAGATGCAAACTTCCAAATTTCCATACTTTCATAAGAACCTGAAAACCAAGAACCACATCTTTTAAATGCACATAGTGTACACAGAGAGACAAACTCCGAGAAAACATAATTGTTGAAAGCAAGCATCTTTGGTGATCCAGCATTTTGAAAAATATTCCAATAACTGTGCATGATTTCTTAAACTTTGACCTCATTCATGATTTCTCTACATTCCTTTTGCTATAAGGATCATCAGAGCAACCATTAGAAGTAAAATTGGAATCTTATACGTAATTTTCCATCACAACTGTGAGTTCTTTCTATCTAAATCAAGTGTTACATCAAGACTAATAAATAGCATTTCAAGGATTACTTTGGATGGGCTTAAAAGGGAAGGTAATACATCTTAGAAACAATCTGCAAGATCTTGTTATTCAACAAAAAGCAGTAAGAAGGAAGTTCAGGACAGTCCAGATTCTATTTGATTCCATTTCTCTGACCACATTGACTCTTTATATTGTTCTGGAGTAGAGCTATTAGCCAATATCTGCCCTATTAAAATCAATCCCCTCAAGGACAAATTAGGGCAAGTCATTTCAATCAACTTTGAAAATTGATAAAACAGTGCCGTATCGCTCTGTCACATACTGACTAGAGCATTTCGGTGAAGCAAGAGTCCACATATGAGAAAATTAATCAAGAGTGAAACTAATGCAAGTCAATAACCGAGTGGTCAAACAGCGCAGTTCCGAATGCACGCTGGTCCTCCACGTCTCCAGTTCGATACTCACAAGTATACTTTAAAAAGTTCAACATTGACAGCAGGTATCCAGCTAGACTGTTTATAAACATACCATAACTAAACACCGTACAAGACAATATTCCCACATGGTAAACTGAGACTTCAACCCCATAAGAGGTTGTTGACCCAAAAGAAAAGAGATATAAACTAACTCAACTCCCTCTAGCAAAACATTCCACTATCACCATACTTAGCAACATTACAGCAAAGCATTCAGGAAAAGCTAACAACATGATCAAAACTAAAGTTCAACAGATATAAGCAAAGATTTTAAAAAAAAACCAAAATTAAACAGCTTAACAAGTCAAAACCAACATTGAATCTCGAAGCGAACGGATTAATTCTAGCATAATAAAAAACAAAGCTAAAATTAGAGAACCCGATAATGCTATTAGTCCTGACATACCCAAATGGCAATAAGACAGTGCATTAAAATTTGCATAAGCTTGCAATTTAACAAAAACTAGTAAGATCCAAGTAAACATACATGCAAGGGCATCACATACAAAATCAATAAATCGATAAAAAGGAACAGAACAAAGATCAATTTGTACCTCAAGATAAGGTCCAGTTTCCAAGTCAAGTATAGAGCTTGCGGCGTTAAAGAGACGATTAGGGACTGAAATAAAAATGAATATCTGAAATTAGATTAAAAAGAAAAAAAGTTCTCGCCTTCAGTTGCTACATGTCGAAACCAAAAGGAACCGACTCGCGGAGAGCAAAGGAAGGGAGGAGAGAAATAGATTATTATCTGTGATTATTTTTTATGTTCGTTTTATGCCGTTGGTGTTCCTGTACATACGTAGTGAGAAGAGAAGTACGGAACAGAACAGAATAGGGAAGGAAAATGAAAGAGGAGCAGGGATATAGGAAAAAAAAAACAAAAAAAGAAAAAATTAGCTAAAAAGGAAAGACAGTCGCCACATTATTAAGCTGATGCCAATTGGTTATTAAACAGCGAATTGGATCTACAGTGCACGAAGACGCTATTTTGAAATGACTTAAATACCCCCAATAGTTATGAATTTTGGTTCAATGCTGAAGGGTATTATAGTACTATGGGAGCAAATTTGGTGTTTTAAAATAACATGATGCTGGCATTGTAAGCTAAGTAGCAACAATATTCACAAAAATGAAATGATTAATCTCATAAAAGAGTCATTGTTTCATCTAAGCTCCCTAAAATTAAACATAAAATCTTTTTGTCAATCTTAACTTTCCCATTCAAACAGACTAATAATAATACTTCTTTTTCCATCTTAAATTTTTAAGAAATTCGTTGTAGCCTATATCAACTTTAAACCTGTAATTTATTTAGTAATTTATATTTTTTTAGAAATTTATTGTAGTTTATATTGAAAAAAATTCAAATTAAAATTTTAAGTTTTAATAAATAAGTTAGCAAAACGGATACAGAAAATAGTTAATCGATAAAATATAAATCCAGCCAGCAACGCCTTTTTGAAGGGGAAGAAAAGCTACAACCGATCAAACATCTTCACCCAGAGACTACCAATTAGCTTCTTCTTGTCGAATGCTACTTCTAGTCCACCAAGCATTCGACAATCAGGCATCGATACTCTCCAAGCATACTCGAGCAATCACCCAGAGACTACCAATAGCTACTGCTAGTCCACCAATTCCCACATTTGTAGGAAGAGAAATCCTAAATACTAATTTACAGCATCAAAGCAGGCAACATAGAATCAGGCATCGATAAATCGAATATCAAAGGTGTGAGGATGTATCTGCCACACATTCAAGGCTGCATACTCCTCCAAGCATTCTTTCAACTGAGCTTCACTATACCCCTGTTTGTTATTAAGCAACCACATTAATCAATCACCAAAGTCCCATAACTTGGAAAGTCAGTACCAAATTCAAGTTCAGAAATTCTCTCACCTTTCTAGAAATCCAGTTTAGTGCATGAGCATAGCTCAGATCCATGGAGTTGGCCCTTGCAGCTTCATCCCGCAGGATTGAATAGATGTGAGAAATAGCATCCAGACCAGATTTCTGACGTTCATCGGAATATAAAGAAAATTTTGACATCTGCATTAACCTTAGTGCTTCATCCACGTCACTTTGGCCCACTGTTTCTGAGAATCGGAGTCTTGCTAAAGCCTGCCAAGAAAGAAAAAATAAACCACTACAATAACCTAACTGAAAACGCCATATATGCAGATATATAAGACGGGAATTACAATTTGCTATTACTCCGACAAACTTGTGTGCCACCTATTGTCATGAAATAAATCCAAGTTAAAAAGGAAAAGGTAAATAAAAGACATACAGCTGATATGCGGAGGATGCTGAGCAGAGTTCTAACAGTCGTGTAGGAATGAGGAGCATTTGATTTAGCTTCTTCTTGTCGAATGCTCGAGTATGCTGTAGCTATATATTCCTCTAGCTCCCTCGGAACATAAGGCGACAATCGTCTTGCAGCAGAAATATATGCTCTAGCATTTAAGATGGAGAATCAACGTTAAGCCCTTTACCTCAACAATCAACATTCAAGCAGAGTTAGAACTTTTTTCAGATTAGTCATATATTCTTGTTCCCAAATTTGAGAGAAAAAGAAAGGGTTTACCAGCAGCAAATGAAAACATTTTTGCGATATAAGAATGTCCACCACCAACTCTACACAGAGAGCTTCAGTGTTGTGAACCATTGTTTAGTTTATTACCAACAACAAGTCCTTTATGAAATAGCACAGGCATCAAATCCACAAAAGTAAGAGAGCATGGAAAATTAAATATTTGGCTATGAGATAATTACCGAAGAATAGATGGTTCGAGTGGGGTGAAGCCAAGAGGAGGAGGTTCTTTATTCTGGTGGACATACACAACGTGTTTAGCCATGTCAAGATCACTCTCCATATCTGCTCGATCAAGGATCAACCACAGAAGATCAAATCTTGACAGAAGAGCAGGAGGTAGGTTAATATTTTCGGCTGGAGTTCTCCGGAGATCATATCTCCCCCTGCAACACAAATTGCATAACCCACGTCAGGATATAGGTTTGAGGTGTCTAGACTGACTTCGACATGCAAAGAGAACGATAAAAGAAGGGGAAAGAAATGAAAAATAAGCTAATAAATTGAATGATATCAAGTGCAAAGCAGTTTTTACCAAGCTGGATTAGCAGCAGCTAGAATAGCAGTTCTAGCATTCAAAGATGTAGTGATCCCAGCCTTGGCAATGCTGACTGTCTGCTGCTCCATAACTTCATGGATTGCTGTACGATCTGATTCATCCATCTTATCAAACTCATCAATAGCACATATTCCCATATCAGCTAATACCTGCAACAAATAATAACTTTCTTTACTTAAGCACCTAAAAATTTGAGCAAATAATCAGTTGAAAAGGTCCATATATCTTAGTGACTGCCAGTAGAATTAGCTGTACAGTTCTCACCTGCAACTTACTATTGATCCATGAATGCAAACTCATAAACTTAAACCAATCAAAGACAAGAAAGAGGACAAAGAGAATAAAAAGGCTAAATCATTCAGTTTGAATGAATAACATAAATTTGGTTCACAAAGATTCAATAACAGTATGCCCAATTTCTTGAGATCCCACATTTTTAAGTAGAACACACTGAATTTTAAACAGTTAACATTATGAAGTATTTGTCATACCAAAGCTCCCCCCTCAAGGACCATTTCATTTGTAACTGGATCTTTCTGAACAGCAGCAGTTAGACCAACTCCACTGCTTCCTCTACCAGTTGTGTAAACACCCCTGGGTGCTACATTAATTATGTGTTTCAGAAGCTGACTTTTGGCAACTCCAGGATCACCCATCAAACATATATGTAAATCTCCTCTAATCTGCAATTCGTTTGAAGTTAGTATAGATGTTTAAGTCTTAAACATAAGGCAATCCTTGAAGTAATTATTTAAAAATTCGTTTATCCTTACTCATAGAAGGAAAAGAACAAAAAACAATTCCACCTTTCTATAATGAAGGGTTTATAACTTTAAATAACTAATCACAGAACTGGAAATATATATCCCTCCATCAACCATACATTTTGTTCGTAACTCCGTTCTTGTGAAACATACAACAGAAGAGAGATCTCAATAAAGTCATTAACTTCAATCTTTAAGGTTGGTTTTAAGTTTATCAGTCAAGAAACGTTCTACAGTAACAAGTAGAATTATTAATTTACCTTCATTCCATCCTTCAGCTTCCGATGAGGTGCGCCCACTAGTAAGAGTAGTAAGGCTTTCTTAATATCTTCATGTCCATAAATTTCTGGAGCTAATGATTGTGCCAACTTGTTATAAATATCACCGTCCTCAGCCAGAGATGCAATCTGCTCTTCCTCGTCACCTTTGAGTTCATACCTACAGTACACACAATTTATTACATATGACAGTGCTTGTCTCCACACTTTCTCTTTGTAATTACAGGCTTCAATGTTGTCATAGAGAACTAATTTTCTGTGTTCGGTACTTAGAAGAGGAAGTGGAAGTGTTAGTTTGCAATTGCAAATATCTTCGTAAATAAATTGGCTGAAACCCCAGTCAAGAACCAACAAGTGGCTTACTCTTCATATTTTTTCTTGAAATGAGTTACAGACATTGCTTCCATATATGTATCAGCAACCAAACCAGCACGCAGAGCTCTGAAACCAGTATAAGGAATAGGAAGAAAGATCCCTGATAATTCGACGATGTCACCTGGAGCCACCTAACAACATTGATAAACAGCCATGCATGAATGAAAGGTTCTGGTAGCAGATAGGATACAATTATATGAAGTCTACTTGAAATTATGTGACTCAAACGTAATGAAGCAAAAGATCAAATCAAGTGAAGAATTTTGCTTTTCCTGTGTCTTAAAATGTAATACAATCATCCCAGAAGTCCTCGTTCAGCAACTATCAAAAAGCTTAAAAGAGTTACAATCATTCAGATCCGTATTTTTATGCAAAATCAAAATTACATGTTTCATGAATCACTACCTTTCTTGTGAGTTCTCCTCTAAAATGAACAGTCATTGACCGGGGAATATGTCCTTTTGGTACATGTTCTGCCAACTCTTGAATCTTAGCCTGTAAAATGAATCTCTTTCTAAATAATCTTGATAGAAAAGGCTGTATATATGCCTTAGCATGTTCAACATGAACAAAAAATTGGCAGGCACCTCCTGAAACTTCAAAAACTTTGATGCCCTCAGTTGCAGAATAAGGTTTCCCTTTCTTTTATTGATATCACAGCGTTTAGACGGGCACTCAAACAAGGGCATGAAGTTTCGTGCAGTTACTTCCTGAGACATACAATTGATGATCAGTTTATCAAAAAAGTAGAAAGTCGAAAAATGATCAGAAGGAACATTTATTTATGACAAGCTAACAGATGGCTGATAATGACATTCACAAATCGTTCGGTAGCTCATACTCATTACCTGGTATATTTCAAAGCCGCAATCTTCACATGTATACACAGCTACCTGCATCAATGGCTTAACATCTGAACAACGGGTTATAATACCAGAAATCCGTACAAGCTGACCAATGTTTGAAGCCTTAACTTCTCTAATAGTGAATGGCCGTCCCTTTGACGGTGCCCTGATATAGACTTGGCTGAAGCCAGAAAGTTAGAGGTAAGTATGATTAAAGTGGAAGGAAATCACATATAGAGCTTGGGAACATGTAAATTGAGTAACTACTACTGTGTAAAATTAGTTAATAACCACAAAAATCATATTCCTGCATCATTAATATCCTAGAAATTCAAGAAATGCATATCATTTATCAGTGAATATAACCACTCGCAGCTAATTAAGTTCTCTTCTGATATCTCCAAATTCCATGGGAAACAGCAGCCTTAAATTTCAAATTTAAGCATCCCGTTGATATAGGAACACAAACAAGCTAAAATCGATAAAGCTTACTAGTAACGCTTAATTTCAGGAGGCATGTGCTGGTGCGGATCAGAACCATCAGCATTCTCAGTCGGGTCCTCAGTTCTCTGAGTCATCAATATGTCATGATCATCATCAGGAAATGCCTCCGTAGGCTCCGGCATCAATTCATCAATCGCAGCAGAAAAAACCCCAATATATCTTCGAGTGTTCTCAGTAACCCGTACCAAAAACTCTCCATCCAAATCCTTATACTAGAGCAAAACAAGTAACGACTATTACAATCTCCAAAAT
>JAOSBP010000009.1:17104645-17119529 GCA_027563825.1 Erythroxylum mucronatum
TGGTTGTGATTTTAAGAAAGAGTTGACGTAGAATAAGAATAGTTGATGAAGAGGTAGTGTTTTAATAAAAGAGTTGCAACGAAGAGGTAGTGTTTTAATAAAAGAGTTGTTTAATAGTTGAGAGAGTAAGAAGGTTTAAATTGACCAGTATAAATTTTAGATTAAATTCCTGATGAAAGTAATCTAAATACGAAGGGGGTGTTAGTATTTAGAATCCAAGGAAAGTGATGCTATTTTCCCTAAATTAGGAAAGTTTTTACTTTCCTAACAACCTAAAAAAACAAACCAAACGTAATAATGTAAATTTTGGGAAAAAGATTACTTTCCTGATCAACATTCCGTGCCAACCAAACGGGGCCTAACAGAATTCCTAAAGAGAAGAATTCTTTAACAACTTCTTTCACCATTGATCCAATCTCAGGCCAAGCTTTCTGAAAAAAGAAGCCATTGCAACCATCCGATCCTGGAGCCTTTTTAGGATTCATTTGGAAGACAACCTTCTCTATTTCTGAGTCTTTAACAGTTATAGTTAATAAAGCCTTCTCTTCATGGGATAATTTGTTATGAATAACAGAATCCAAAAGATGAGTGTGCACAGCTGTAATTCAAGAGATATAAAAATCTTTAAAATACCTCTCAACTTCTTTCATCAAATCCTCATGTTTGCTAATCTTTCTCCTATCTGGCATGGTAATTTTCTTAATAGAGTTATTATTCTCCCAGACAATTATTGAGTTGAAATTTTTTTTGGAATTTTTGTCACCTTCTTTGAGCCATTTAACCCTGGCCTTCTGCTTCATAACACTAGCATGATTATTAAGGGCTTGCAAATAGTCCAACAGAGTAGATTTCTCCCGAGATAAAAGGGAACAATCTCCAGGATTATAGGAAAGAGTATGTTGAACTTGGGATAGCTTGTCCTTGGCTACTGATATGGCTTGGAAAGTGCTATCCCCTATCTATTTCTTAGTGACTTTAAGCCCTCTCTGATTAATTTAAACTTCTGCACACATTTGAATTGGAGAGTTCCATTTACACTTGATGTCACCCCCTACATTCAAGTGGTCCTGAAACCCATCTACATCGACCATGTAATTGTTGAATCTAAAAGGATGGCAACACTTCACCTTTAGGAACAAATCCTCCACAATCATTGGTGCATGATATGAAAACATAAGGTCAAAGAAAGAGGCCTTACTTTTAGGGAATTGTTGTAGCCATGCCTAATTGACCATAACTCGATCTAACTTTTTCCTGAGAGACCATTCATTAGCTTGCCTACTACTCCAAAAGAAAAAATGACTAGTCGCCTTAAGGTCTATAACTCCTAATTGATCAACACAATCCTTAAAGTCAGTAGAGTAATTTCTTAAGGAAAAATGCCCTTTTGCTTCCGTTCTATAGAGAGTAGAATTAAAGTCACCTGAAATGAGCCAAGGGCCTACCACTCTTCTTTGAAAACTCAGTAAGCTCTCCCAAAGAACCTTCCTCTGAAAACCATACATTACCAAGGCAAAAATAGGTGTATTCCGCTCAACAAAATGCCACTTCATGTGCATAACCTACATCTCCATTTCGAACATCTCAATCGCAACTATTCAGGGATCAAAACGAACAATAATTCTACCATA
Source organism: Erythroxylum mucronatum (assembly GCA_027563825.1). Lineage (NCBI taxonomy): Eukaryota > Viridiplantae > Streptophyta > Magnoliopsida > Malpighiales > Erythroxylaceae > Erythroxylum > Erythroxylum mucronatum. The sequence goes on from JAOSBP010000009.1 coordinate 17,106,277, forward strand.
AGCATGAGCTTGATGATTAGAGAGAAACCGTTACTTGTTTCCTAACTTATTAAGAAACTTGAGATTCTCCAATCTCAATTTTATTTCCAAAACTGAAAAAATCGAAAAGTTTCCTTTAGCTAAAAAATCCTTTAGGGCCAAAAGCTTTTTGGGGCAATTAAAGCCCCTAACATTCCAAACTAAAATCATAAAAGAATGGCTTCGGAGCTTTGACTTTTTCTCCTAGTACCTTTCCTCCGTTTGACACTAGTAAACTATTCTTTAGCCTCCTTTCTTTCAGCATTGCTTGATGTTGAAGGGAGGAGGTTGCCTCTATATCAAAATCATCTTTTTTTCCCCTTATGCGTAGTTGACATGCTTTCCTTAGAATCTTTTTTAGTTGTTCATATCTCCACTTTCTGCCTAATTTGGATTTCCACATCTAAATCTAGTAGTGTTGAAATAACTCTGGACACTTTGTAACTTGGTTTCAGCTCATCATTTCCAACCTTATCCACCTAGTTTTGATCCTTTATGACTAGTTCTTTTTGGGACACATTTTGACATAATACCTGCTCATCATTTCCATCATTCTCATCTTGATCTAGACCTATTAGTTCCATATAACTCTCTTTCTTGAAGATTTTCCTAGTAGACATCCATCTTTTTCCTTATAGCTTCAAAGAAGGTTTCCAATGGTAGTCCACTGTTCTAGTATCTTCATACAATGTTCCATTCAACCGTAACCTTATAATTGGAATTTGGTCTAGTAGATCCTTAGAGATGTCCATAGTGATACATAGTCGTGCATATCTTAATCTTTTCCTTTTTGCTATATTTTCATCTATACAAAGAGGTTGTCCCAAATAACTTGCAATCATACTGAGGCCTTTGGTAGTCCAATATTCCAATGGAACATTAGACAAGTTAACCCATAGAGAAACTAACTTTAACTTTTATATTTCAGGTTAAAACCCCCACTGCCAGCTTTGGAGAAACAATGGAAGGTTCATCACAAGTCAAGGTCCTTCTTCAGGGACTTTACGAGCCTGAGCTTTGGAGGAAAACCTGAATAACGCTAAATTTTTTTCAACTAACAATACCTCTAACAGGCCCTTATTCTTCCAAGTAATGTTTGCCCACTTTTGCTGTACCAGAAATGGGGTTCTTTTCACCAAAAAGAACCCCACCAGTGAAGCCTCCCATGATCGAGCTCCTTCCTGAAGGACTTCCAGATATGGCGAAACAATGACTCGACCTCGTGCGGCTGGGAATAATGGAGTGTTGTATCTCCTTCCACTATTATTACTTGTTTCCAGCTCTTCTTAAGATCCGATGATGAGGGACCCTTTTTTGGTAGCTTGGAAACAACCAAGATATGGGAGGATAATAAGGGAAACTCAGAGTGAGAGTTTGCATGAAAGGCAGGAGGTTCAGGAGTAGGCATCGCTGACAGAAAAAGGAGAGGAATGCAGTGCAGAGACAGGGAGAAGATTTCAAAAAGTGGTTACCAAAAGAGGAAAAAAAACAATCAAGGCAGACTGTTAGGAAAGACAGAAATCCCCTAGCAGCTAAAGAGGGGTTCAGAGACAGAGCAAAGGATTTTTGGAAAGGAGAGGAGAGACAACAGTTGTTTGTGAAGATGATGAAGCAAGTGTTTGTGTCTTGAAAGGAAGAAGAAGAAGAAAGCAGAGAGCTAGGAAGAAGATTGAAAAAGTGTTTAGACCTGAAACAGAAGCAAGAGACTGTGGCTTGCAGGAAAAATGAAAAGGAAAACTAGAGATCAGAGGGGTTGGAGGCTAGGAGAAGAGAGACGGATTAACTAATCCCATCTTTTGAAAATGGAGAAATATGGGGAAGAAGGAGTAGGAGTAGAGCAAAGCTATGAATCATAAGCAAACCTATACCTCCAATCTCAGGTGAGTAAGGAATCAGTACATTGTTACATGCATGAAACAGGAGTCGTGCATAAATTTTCTGTTTGATTTAATTTAATAATCTTTATTGTTAAAAATCAATTAGTTTTTTTTGGTTGAAAAAAATCAATTAGTTTATTAATTAATCAGTCAGTTTTTATAAATTAATTACTTTTTATAAACAAAAATAAATCACTTATTTTTTATTTAATAGTTTCATTTTTTTTCAATTAAAATGTAAATTTTTCAATGAATAAGGATAGTCTTCTTGAATTATTTTTCAAATTCTTTAATTTAATCAAATCTTTAATCGATTTTATGACGGCTGAATATCAATTAAATCTTTTAAACCTTAAACTTAATGCCTTACCAGTTTAACTTCCTATGCAATTTTTAAAGCATTGATAAAGATTGATGTGCTACCTTAATATTATTTAGGTGAATTTTCGATAACTAATCCTTTTACTTATTATATTTTATTTTAAAACAAAATGTGTAAGTGTAAAATTTGGTAGATTTATATTTTATAAATTCATGTTTCTATTAAAAAATAAGGAAAAACAATTTATAATTATAAAGGGCATAACAGTAAATGATAATACATTAACGTGATATTTATCATACTTAAAATAAATATAATGTAATAACAAATTAATTATACCACAGGTAGGATAAGGATGAGGTTGAAATTGAAGAGGGCCAAAGCACCATTGTAGAATCATCTTATTAATTACAGAATTGATACACCGAACGTTGATAATCAAGACTCCCCTATCAATAATTCCTATAAAAGAATCCGCCGACAACATGACCCTTAAAAGGAGTTGGTAGCGTGTCCTTATCCTAAACTAAACGTGGCGATACTGTATTGGCCATACTTACGTTGACATAATGACGCGTAAAATCTTTAGTCAAATCTAGAAACAATAAAGAAAAGAAAATCCCCCATTTTTCACCTATAAATGGCCTTATCCTATTACATTGTAACATTCTTCGGTTTCAATATCCAATTAGTGTTTCGTGTCTTTGTTGCCGCCACTAAGCTAAGTCCTCCATTTCCCTTTTGAGTTTCTAATCTTCCATTCATCTCTTTGCTTTCTCTGTTCAATTCGGTGATAGCTCCGTAGCTTGATCTAGGGTTTCCGATCCGAGGTGCTGCTTCGTGTTTGTTTAGTTTTGATCTTAAGTATCTGTATTCGCGAGAATCAGGGTTTTTGTGACTGAAAAGCACCGATGTTTTTAGAATTTCTATGACGTACGCTATCCTTATACGTCGAATTCGAGTCCTCCACTCCTTCTCCGTTGTGTTTCTCTACTGGTTCTACGTCTTTTCATGAACTAAACGATCTCTATTGGTTCACATCTGCAAATTTTGATCCATAATCTAAGCTAATCCTAATCCGATTAAGTTAATCCCTGCACGTTAATTTCTTTTTTCTTTTTGGTTGATCTATCCTTGTGTTGACTGGGAAGGATAAAATGCAGAGGCAAGCAACTAGCTCCGCCTCAGATTCGGAGCCACGGTACGCGAACATCGATGAGAAGAAGAGAAAGAGGATGATCTCGAATCGCGAATCAGCGAAGCGATCCAGAGCGAGGAAGCAGAAACTGATGGAGGACTACTTGAAAGAAGCCGACCAATTGAAGAGCGAGAACAATCAATTGAAGGAGAACATCAACAAACGCTCTCAATTTTATGTGCAAGTGGAGTCGGACAACAATGTATTGAAGGCTCAGGCTATGGAGTTGACCGATCGACTTCGTTCCTTGAACTCGGTGCTCCGTCACTTCGAGGATTTCAGTGGCTATGCTTTGGACATTCCCGAGATACCTGATCCTTTACTCAAACCGTGGCAGCTTCCTTATCCGGGTCAACCCATTATGGCTTCAGCTGATATGTTGCAGTAAGCAAACGTAGTCGTTTAATCTCTTTGTGACTCCAGGCAGTTATCCGTTGTTTGTCCGTCTTGTCGGTTGGATTATTACTCCGTCCATGTATGTAACGTTAACATTCTTTAGTACGTTGAGTCTCAATATGGTCGCTTTCTGTGAATGATGATATCATCTGAGTCTCGATGTATCAGTGATATCTAAGCCAAAACTGTGGTTATGAAATGTTGGTTGGAATTGGCCCTCATGGGATAATAAGATTGATCCATTTTTCATACTTATCCAGTGCCTATAAGACGGCTCGTTAGAAATTGATTAATTATGAAATGGGAGAAATTGTGCATGAATTTGGAAGGCATGTATTAAACAAAAATGTTAATTCCAGGAATCTGTGACGAGATGTATTGGACGAACTTTTTAGTTGAACGAATGTGCAAGGGAGAAAACTTTTGCACGATTGTGAGGTGGCGTGTTATGGGGTCAAATGTAATTGCTTGGCCTTCTGTTGAGGTATAGTTACTTAGCCTTTTAAAAGGTGAGCCCGCTTAGCTCGCCTGTGAGGTTTCCTCGAATAAAAAAAAAAAGTGTTCTGAGGTTAAAATTTTCAGTTGATATGAATGAAGGTCTTAGCGGTGTAGTATTAAAGTTAAACTAAAAAAAATGTAAGGTTTAAAAAGTTTAATCGGTATTAAACAATTAAAAAATTTAAAATATGATCGAAGAGATTATCGTTACCTTTAGAAGAAATTGAAGTTCAATTGAAAAAAGTTATTAAATGAAAATTAATTGATTTATTTTGATTTATAAGAATTTATTAATTTATAAAATTGACTGATTAATTAATAAATTAATTGAATTTTTAATAACAACTATTAAAATAAATTGAATCGAAAAGTTAAATGATTCAAGATTTTTACGATTGAATCGAAAAATTAAATGATTCAAAATTTATATGGTTAAATCAACTAAATTTTTTAATCATTTGTTATTATAATGTTTTGCAACCTCTAGATACTAGTTTTATATCGAGGTCTAAGTTGGAGGCTCTCAAATTTTATTTTGTGACATTACACGTCATGATAAATGAGAAATGCATCCTTACATATCTTACTATAATATTATTCATGAAAAAAATCTTTTAAAGCCTTTTAAAAAGTTTGATGATATTTTTTTATTTTTTATGATATTCAAACTTATAACGAATGTAACAAAAATAAAAACTTTTAAATCCTTTAAAAAATTCCCCGCCTTAGTAGGAGTGGATCAGAGGGTTAGGTTGGGTAGAAATGGAATAAGATAAAAAGATTTCTCAGGACTGTTCCCCTGACTCAAGCATTTGGAATAAGATAAAAAGATTTCCCACGAATGTTCCCAAAGTCAAGCATTTGGATAACGTAGATTAGAAATGATTGCACGTTCAATTGTTTGACCGTTGTACATCGGAGAACTCTGATTTTGCGTCTATACTTCTAGAACCCTATCTTCCCCAGCCAAACCTTACCGTCACTTGATTCAAATCTCATCCAATCCAATGCCTACGCGCAAGATACTCTTACGAAAGCAGAGAGCTATTTCGTGCGACGGTTCATTTTGTAATAGAAAGGGGGTTCAAATTATGTTCCATTCAAACAATACTTGCCAATCAATCAAATTGTTCCTCCTCAACAATCTTTTGAAGTATTTAAAATTATAAATCAACACATGAAATTCAAATTATTAACTTTAATTGTTAAAAATAAAAATAGTACTTTTGTAAGTTTTCGGTGATATAATTTTTAATTTTAGTTAGGGATTTGCTCCACTAAGTAAAATTAAATCATTTGCGAAAGTCAAATGAATGATTTTCATCTTTGGTAGTATATGTCCGTGCTTAATCATATTATATAATTTTACTTAGGGATTTATTCCAATAAGTAAAAATAAATCATTCGTGAAAGTCAAATGAGTGATTTTCATCTTTGGCAGTATATGTCCGTGCTTAATTCCTTTAGTTGATTTGATTAGCCGGATTAGGCATCCATTAATTAGAATACTAAAGGAAGTCGAGGTTATTCAATAATGTATCCATTTTATAAACTTCAGGGGATGACCAAACTCCCGTAGACATTATGAGTATAAAGCTCCGTTGAATAGAATCAAAAGCCTTATAAAGGTCAACCTTCAGCACATAACCCTTAATGGGGGCCAGATCCTCTGACCCCTTACTCTAGCCCTACTCTGTCCCCTTTTGATCCAAGCTGTCCATCATTAATACTTCATCAACTCTTCAATCATTAATATGTATCACTGGTATTTCTTGGAATGAAAGCCCTTGTACTGTATTGATTTTTCCCTTAAGGGACTCTTTGAACCTCTAAGCCATCATCTTTGAGATTACATTGTTTGTTACGTTAGTCATTCATAGCACTAGGGACATAGGAATAATCTTATTTTATTCCTTCAGACCAAGATTGAGGAGTGAAAAAGCTTTGTATTGAAATCACCTCCCTTGATCTATCTCTCTACTGCCTTCTGTTTTAGAAAACAATAGTGCCGGTGAAGTGCAATGTTAAAATCCTCTATACTCTTTCTTCCTTAATTCTTAGAGAATAGTTATGATGGTTTCGGTAGCAATCATCGTATGATCTCCTCAAATTACACTTAGCCTTCTGCATATTTTGGGTCATACATTACCCTTTACAAAACCTTCTAAATCCTCTCTTAACACTATAATTTCTTTATAAGTTGGCATGCCTTGCAACACACTACTTCCTCATCCCATGTTTCTCTTTACCAACTCTATGAAGCCCTCTTTTTCAGTAAGGAAATTAAAGAATATAAAGTGCTTAACTTAACAGAGGAGTGGTTAGAACATTACAATCCTCCAAACTAGGAAAACAAATCCAAGAAATGATTCATCTACTCCAAGTTAACCAAAAATCCATTCAACTTCTTTCTTGTAAGCATTCCACTCAAAGATACGAGTTTCGTAATGTACTAACTGTTACCAACCAGCTGAAAAACAGTATTAAATAAAATGGTACGGTGCTGGAGATCAGTACTAGTTGGTACCAAACTTTTCATTTGATAACTGTTGGTATACAAAATACCGGTTGAGTGTGGAAAACAGATTCGAAAATTTTAAAAAATTGGAGGACCAATTTATAAAAAAGAAAAAATAAATCAGATAGCCCTAGATTATATCCAACGCATGCACTCTCGGAGTATTCTCCTCTCCACCAAAACTTTTTGCCGCTAGGTGCCTCTACTTCTGCTACGTTGTTTCTGTGCCTCACTCCTTAGCTTTCCTCGTCTGCCACAGGTCTTCGAAGTTGTTCCCACGTGAACTCCAGCTGTAACCTCATTTGGATGTCCATTTTTTCTAGGAAAGGCCCCGAGTTGGGTTGTAACTGTTGTACTAGTTGCCATGGCTTTTGCTGAGAGTTGGTGTACCGCGTAATAGGGCTGTACTTGCACATGAAAAGGAAGGGCACAATGGAGAAAGTTATTTGTTACTTGACAAGGGATAAACGAGTTTAGGTTGAAGAAAAGTCAAATGGAATTGTTAAATAAAAACATGTGGTCTCTGTTGATTGAGATGACCTTGGATTAATTACCGTAAAAATAACTTAAAATAGTTATTAGATATTTAACTCTTGTAATTTATAAACTTTTTAATATTTTCATGTTTAATCAATATGAGATTTTATAATACTTCTCCTCAAGTACAACTGAGACCGGATATCTGGTTGTCACTTGAAATAAACGTAGTGATAACCAGATCGAGCCGCTGAGATTGGACATCTAGACGAACAATCGAGAAATTAATTAATACTCCAAACCAAAACTACTCTGATATCATATTATATTTTTTTAATATGGGCAGAGTATAGAGTCCACTGATAATAATTAGACTTGGGTCATCTATTGTCAAAATGACTAGAACTAGTCATTTGGATAGTTGACCCTTATTACTTATAAACCCTTTAACATTTTCATGTTTAGTCAAGATGAAATACTCTAACACATAATCTATTAGCTTAATAAAAAAATAAAGACAATATTTAACTATCAGTTATTAATTTTAAACTTTTAACTATTAAATTAAAATTTTATGCAATAAATTTATTTATTTTTAAAATAGATAATTTTGAAATTTATCATCTCTTTTTATTATTAATAAAATAATATTTAGATTCATATAGTAAATAATAGTTTTAGTTTTTACAAAGAATAATTAAAAATATGTTTAAAAGAAAATTAAGAGGCCTTAAATTTTTGTATCTTTTTAAATTGTTAATATAAATATAACTATATTTTATTATTGATAATAATTACATATTAAGATAAAAATATATTTTATTATTGACAATTAAATATTAAGATAGAAACTATATTTTATTATTGATAATAATTAGTAATCACTATTTATTATATAATAATATTATAATATTTTAAGTAATTTGTATTATCCTTAATTTTATATTTATATAATGATTAAATGATCTTTTCATATTAATTGTGGTTATTGTTTATACGTAAAATATGTAAAAAGTAATATTAATAGAAATAAATGGATTATTGTTATTTCAAATTTCTATTGTAATAATATTTTGAGACAAAGTTGATATAAAATTATAAATTATATTAGAATATATAGAAGGACTATTTTGTAATTTAAAAAATTATGAACTATTTTATACTTTTAGAAAATTACTTAAAATAATATTTAGTATTGATCAATTTCAATATAGTACCGTACCAAAATTAAATATGGTATCGTTACTAGGATAGTATTCATAACATTGATGATGCGTAGTTGTTTAGCGGACCAAGTGAAAAAGTTCTCCCCATCTCTTAGATCTAATAACCCCAACTGATTTAGGCTTTGTCTCAACTCACCACCAAAACCATTCAACTTGACTCTTCCCCTATTGCTTCAATTGGGCCAAGTATGTAGTTAAAAGCCTCCAACTACAACCTATAACCTTCCGATTGCAGCTTCAATAACTCTTAGAATTTAAAACTGAATGCATAGACTACCATTATTTCTAAAATAAGTAGCCCCTTTCAGTTTCACACAAAATGGATGAGTTGATATGTGTTATTAGTGACTGACACTTACATAGCCTTACAATCTAATGTTGTATATGGTTTGACCCTATGTTCTAGTTGCTACCTAAAAACTTCAAACTATCCTTTAACATGTTGTCCTTTATTTTGGTCTCAAGTATCCTTACAAAACTAGTTTTTTTTCTCTAAAATAACTTCTTTATCGGTAAGCTTCTCTAGAGAGTCATTTAACTCTAATATTCCAAAATAATATTGACATAAGTCATTTAACCTTATCGATTCCCCTCTTCCTCTTATCAAGGAGCTAACTTTTGTGAGTTTCTCTTCCAAGCTAAACTGCTTATCAAAGTCATTTTCAACATTTTTGTCTCTTCCTCCTTTTTCATATGAGCAATTTTTTAATGCAACTAATTCCATAGATATCTTCACAAATCTATTCCCTTATTCTGTTTCACCTTCAAAAACCTATCTCACTATTAACATTTTTTCCTCCTTACTCGGGATTCCATCCAAACAATTTTCCACTACACTTTCATCTTGTATTTGTAATTCCCTCATCTTGCCTTATTCCAATTGATTCTTATTTGGTAATATGGCAGATAATACTTCATAAGTTCCATAACTAAAAACCCGTCCTATAGGCTTCTAAATCCCACTCTTTGAATTAGGCTTCCAACTATACGAAATCATTATTTTAGTCTTAACCAATTCTCCTACTTCATATAACTTCATCATTAATATAACCTCCGGTAACTCATCCTTAATATTAACCTCAATACATATTCTCACAAAACAAATTCTTTCCATTCTTAAAGTTTGTGAATCAAAACAAAATGGCTTACCTATCGAGCTAGCGTTAAAGCTCAAACCTTAGAAAGTCCAGTACTCTAGTAGTAAGTTGTAGAGCTTAAATCATATTAAAAGAGTCTCGAATTTATCTTGTCCAGTTCTATCCTCAATCTCCACCTCTGACTTAACATAGGCTATGTTGAGTATTGTCTCAAAGTCAAAAATGGTGGCTTACTTTCGGTGATTTTCGGTGGATTTTGGTGCAGCTAGCCTTCACCCACTGACTTTTCTATAAAAGAGAAGCAGCAACAACGGAAGAGAGTGTGTGAGAGAGAGCAGGAAAATTTCTAGTGAGAGAAGAGAGCATAAAATTTCAAGAGGGAGAGAGAGAGAGAAAAAAGGAGCATTTGTATTTTTTTGTTTTCTCTTCCTAGTAGGAGTGTGTGAGCTTGGGTTAATTTGGGTCTTTTGAGAAATTAAGTGATAAACACTATTGTACATTCTCATTGATTATAGTGAAATACTCAGTCGTCTCCAAATTGGATGTAGGCATTGTCGAACCAGTATAAAAATCATGGTGTTCTTGTTACTGTTTTTATTTTTCACTCCAAATTTATTAACGGTTCTGCACATCAGAGCTCCAGTTTTTTCGATTAGGGTGTTGTAGGAGTGAAAACCTGCTGGAGCTACAGTGTCGGTGAATAGTATCAGTGCTACAGTTCTCGTGAATAGTGTCAGTGCTACAATCCTGTAAACCGTGCTTGTGCTACAGTCCTGTAAATAGTATCAGTGCTACAGTCTCGTGAACAGTGCTGGTGCTATAGTGCTATGAATAGTATCGGAGCTACAGTTTATGTGAACAGTGATTACAAACAGTACGTATTTGTGAATAGTGGTAAGTAGATGACTGGAGATAAAGAGGAGCCCGTTAAGAGAGAGTCGATATCGTCATCGCCGACACCTACATTCAATAGACATCCAATCGCCACTACAAGGTTAGAGGTTGATAAATTCAATAGCTCTAATAATTTTGGTATGTGGCAATGTAAAGTTATGGATGTATTGTATCAACAAGAGTTGGATATGGTTCTGGAAGATACACCCGAAGATATGGATGATAAGCAGTGGACACGAATTAATCTCTATGCTTGTGCCTCTATTCGATCATTCTTTGATAAGGAGCTAAAATACCCTTATATGAAAGAAACTTCTACTAAGGAGTTATGGACGAAATTGGAGGAAAAGTATATGACCAAGAGCGTAGAAAATTGGCTTTTCTTGAAAAGGCGACTCTTTCGATTTCAGTATCGTCCAGGTATTTCTATGCACGAACACTTAAATGATTATAATAAAACACTTGCTAATTTAGCAAACCTTGATATGAAAATTCTTGATAAGGATAAGGCACTATGTTTGTTAAATTCATTGCTTGATGTTTATGATCATTTGACAACTACTTTGTTGTATGAAAAATCCAAGGTGAAACTTGATGAGGTTTCTGCGGCATTGGTGAATCATGAGTGGCGTAAGAAGGAACAAAAGACTCACAACTCACAAATTGAGGCACCCACTGCAAGGGGACGAACAGAGGAAAGAAAACATGGGAAGCGGGGAAAATTTTGTTCAAAGTCACGAGGGAAGTTTCCTGCTAAAGATGAATGTGCCTTTTGTCGCCAAAAGGGTCATTGGAAGAAAGACTGCCCCAAATTGAAGAACAAAGAGAAGGAGAAAGTGGGTTCTATAGCAAATGTTGCAAAATCTGGAGATGATGATTTCGTGTTTGCTTTGGCTAGGTCATCTGGTGATGGTCACTCTAAGGAGTGGATTTTGGATTCAGGTTTCACCTATCATATGTGTCCCATTCGGGAATAGTTCTCTAGCTTCCAAGAGTTGGATGGTGGAGTTGTTTTGATGAGAAATAATAATGCCTGCAAAACAAAATGGATAGGCAAAATTTGTTTGAAGATGCAGGATGGAACAATCATAGAATTGTGTGATGTTCGGTATGTACCAGATATGAAGAAAAATCTTATCTCATTGGGAGCATTGGAATCCAAAAGTATCAAGATCACTATGGAGGGTGGAGTTCTTAAAGATGTGTATGGGGCACTGGTGGTGATGAAAGATACAAGACGAAATAACTTGTATTTCTTGCAGGGGAGTACAGTTATTGCTGGAGCAGCTATCACTGAAGTTGCTGACGTAGATAGCTCAGACATTACAAGGTTATGGCATATGCGTCTTGGGCATGCTGGTAAAAAAACATTGTAAGGATTGGTGAAGCAAGGCTTATTGAAAGGTGCAAAGGCATGTAAATTAGAATTCTGTGAATATTGTGTACTGGGTAAGCAAATTAGAGTGAAATTTGGCACTGCTATTCACCACACTAAAGGCATTCTAGATTATGTTCACATTGATGTTTAGGGACCTTCCAAAAATGCATCTTGGGGAGGTAGCCATTATTTTGTCTCCTTTATTGATGACTTCTCTAGAAGAGTATGGGTGTACACCATGAAGCATAAAGATGAAGTCTTAAAGGTATTCCTGAAGTAGAAAAAGATGATTGAAATGTAAAGCGGTCTAAAGATCAAGACTCTCAGATCAGATAATGGTGGTGAATATAAGTCTGATCCCTTTTGGAAGTTTTTCAAGATGAGGGTATTGTGAGACATTTCAGGATTAGGGAGACACCACAATAGAATGGGGGTGGCGGAGCGCATGAACCGTACTCTGCTTGAGAAAGTTCGGTGTATGTTGTCTAATGCTGGTTTAGGCAAGGTGTTTTGGGTTGAGGCAATTACTTATGCAAGCCATCTTATTAATCGGTTGCCTATTATTGCGAACAAGGGCAAAACACCCATGGAGGTATGGTCTGGTAAATCTTGTACTGATTACAAGTATTTACACATATTTGGTTGTCCTACTTACTATCACGTCAGGGAAAGCAAGTTGGATCCAAGAGTAAAGAGAGCTCTATTCATAGGCTCTAGCACTGGCATGAAGGGATACCGACTTTGGTGTCCAGATGAAAAGAAATTTGTTGTAAGCAGAGACGTGACTTTTAATGAGACTGCTATGGTTAATCAGAACAAGCATAAAGGGGAAATTGAAGCGACCAAGACCATGAGTAGTTCAAAGTAGGTGGAGTTATTGAAGACCCCAGTTGTTCCAGTAAGGTCTGATGTTACAGATACTAGTCCTACAGTTGATTTTGATGATGAGGACGAGGATAATGAAGAGGCAGTATCTACCCAAGAACCACCACAGTAACAATATTCTATTGCAACCAGAAGATCAAGAAGGAAAATTCGAAAGCCTGTATGGTTTACTGATATTGTGGCATTTGCACTTCCCGTTATTGAAGATGATATTTCATCCACCTACAAAGAAGCTGTCAGGAGTTCAGAGAGCAAGGAGTGGAAGAAATCTATAGATGAGGAGATGAAATCTCTTCATAAAAATAAGACTTGGAAGCTAGTTCAGTTACCAAAAGGGAAAAATTGGTTGTAAATGGGTATATGCTAAGAAGATGGAATCTTTGGGAAAAGATAATGTAAGATTCAAAGCCAGATTGGTAGCTAAAGGCTATGCTCAGAAGGAAGGCATTGACTACAATGAGGTATTCTC